>RJWM01008735.1:0-43254 GCA_004363535.1 Dasyprocta punctata
ATCTATAATTCAGACAGGCAAAGGAGATGAGTGTTTAATTAATTTGATTATAAGCATAGCATACACCACAAAATCATTATTACTTACATTTAGGGAATAGAATATAGACAAACCAACTATTGCTGAATCTATGGAATTGGCAGCCAGCACAGCAAGCAGTGCAGCAAAGAACACCAATAAGCTGCCAAGAAATTCAAGTGTATCAGACAGTCACTTGTAATAAATAGCATATATTCCTGAGAGACAGGGATGTACTTCATACTAGCTCCAAGAAATTGAGAAGTATACATCATTCGTTGTCTCCCCTCAATTTAGAATTCAAAAGGGATTGTCATGATAATAGTCTAAAGAATTCTTCTGCATAAAGTGCATTTTACTTTTGAAGAATTTTCTTTAAAACTTAATCATAATTAATAAAAATAAAAGGAAAGAACACTAGTTAAGATAATGTTTTTTAAAAATAAAATCGGAAAATTAATTACCTTTTCAATTATATACACTATAAGATCAAATACATTACAGACTAAAGGTAAATTTATTCCTCCTAAATTAAAATGTGCCCAATTATTTAATGTTTTCCTCCTTTACATGAAATTATAGATTCAAATGAAAAGTATTGTAAAATATTGCATGCAAACAAATAAAATCTTACAAATATAAAACACATTATTGAAACAATCAATCATGAGTAATTTTAATAGCATTCTCTATGTCCATCAAAAAATTTGGGATCTTGCATTCATAAGAAGCAGTAGGTATATTTTATATAAATATAAGAGGATATAGTTTAACTTAAGTGTACTTTAAATATTAGAAAATCTCCAGGAGATATATATATATATATATTTGGTGAAATGCCATTACAAAGCAGTCTTTCATTTAGATGTCAGTGAAAAATAATCTCAGATACTAACCTGGGTGGATTGATGTAACTTACTTGTTTGAAATTACATTATTATAAAAACAGACCAAGTTCTCATTCATAACCTCCTTGTTCTGTAGAACAAACCTCTGTTCATTTCCAAATGGTCTATTATTAGATATTTCCTAAAAAATCTCACCAAAGTGGGAAGTAACAGAAGAATAAAATTCTGACAACCAAAGAATCTGATAAGAGCTTGCTACAGAGTTTTGCAACTCCAGTTGGACTATGGAAAAAGATAGCCAGATAAATGTACCAGAAATCGCTTAAAAATTTAAAATCTTAAAGGCCTTGTGCAGTGAGTTAAAAAAGAATTCCTCCAAAAGCTAGGACTAAGTTCACTTCCAGCACATGTGAATGTGATTTTATTTGGAAATAGGATCTTTGCAGAAAAAGACTAAGAATCTTGGGATGAGATCACTTTAGCGTTAAAGTGAACCCTCAAGTCAATGCTCAGTGTCTTTCTAAGATATGGTAAAAAGGCACAGACACAGGCAAAATGCTTGTGTGAGAACAGTGGCACAACATAGAGTGATGTTTCTAAAGCCAAGAAAAATGTCGAGGATTGCCAATTGCTAACAAAAGGCAGGAGGAAACCGCAATGTCCAGAAAGAAACACCACTGCCTAAATCTTGATGTTGGACTTCTGGCCACCACAATTGCTAAAGGATACACTTCAGTCATTTTAATCTAACCTGCTTTTTGTACATTGTTACTTAGAAAACTTATGTCCCTTTGTAACAGTAAGAAAGTCAAATTCTGAACAGCAAAATTGAGAACATAATTGGGTAAAATGTCACTTTGATGGTGATCTCAAATGATGTTTATTGAGTACCTACCTTGAAGAAAGCTCTGTGTCACATTAAAAACATGGCTAGCCAATTAGCTAACTGACTGAGGAAAGCTGACCATATATATAACCTAAACATAATTAGAGAAAATTTTTTCTCTACCAAAAAACAAAACAAAACAAAGAAAATGCACCAGTGCAGCCACAAGAATAATTCGGCTATGCTCTTTTGACTTGAAGTTGAGGACAACTGAGGTTTGTGAGAACTCTGGAGAGCTGGAGTGAGTATGTTCTATTAGCTGAGTCATCATTAACAGGCCCAAAAAACTGATACAATTTAGAAATGAAAATTAGAGGTTAACAGATCTCGCAAAAATTTCAGGAAAATCTCCAGACCTGAAATTTTATGTGAAATGCTTGGTTTTAAATGTTTTCATTTTGGTAAGAATATTGAGCAAGCTAAACAAACATTCTAAACTATCTATAGATTTTAAGTTTGTAGTTTGCAAGCTCTGCTTGTAAACTAAAAAGGAGTATCATATTCTGGAGCCTTCAAGCAGGTATAAGAGATCATCTAGGGCAGGGATGATGTTTTGGGGAACAAAGATCCTTAGAGCATCTGATTAAAAGTAAGACACCTTTCTGTAGATGATTTTTTTCTTTCCTTTTTATTAGTATATGTTTGTGATATATAACAAATGTAATGGAATATCAGTACATATACATTTTGTGTCTCCGTCCTTATACTTTCTGTCCCCTTTCCCCACTGAAGTCTTCCTACATTCTCATACTCTCTTCCCATCTCTGCAAAGTCTAAAATGTATACAGTGAACTATAGAAGTCATGGAGTTCTTTCATTAAAGTTCCCATGAAATATAGTTTAAACACCTTATCTAGATCAATGTTTCACATACTTTTGTGGGAATCACAGGGAAGGTTTATAAACATGCAGACATCTTGGATCCATACAAAGAGGTTCTGATTTAGTTGGCCTAGGATGTGAGCTATGCTACACTTTGAAAAGCTTGTATCTAAATTAAACCTCTTATTTCACAGGGGAAATAAATGGGACCCAGAAAGGTAAATGGCACAAGAGTCAGAAGGGTGTGTGAACTCAAGGCTCCTAAAACCAAATTCAGAGCTTACTCTATTCTTCTCTTCTTAGTATGTCAGAACTTCTAGAATCTTTTTCACTCTGTCATCCTGCTATAATCTATCAGTGATGGGATTATCACACAAAATTTTATTTGCAACATACTTTTTAATTAAGCAGATCAAATTGATACTCAGTACCATTCTTTTATTTTTATATTCATTTTTAAAACATAGTCTCTGACCCAAGAAACTGTACAATCTCAATAAGAGAGACAATTCTTGGTCTCCTAAAAATAGTTTATTATACAGACAGTGTAATAAATCCATTCATTTGGATGAGTCAGATCTCTGTACTATTTTGGTAGAGAATGGTTCACCCAAAAAATGGAATCTAGCCTAGGTACTGAAGGGTAAATAAGAACAAGACAGACATAGAAAATCAAGAAAATATGTGAAAGAAGAAGAATAACAATAACATAGGTATAGAAAGGGAAAATTATTAACATTCTGTATTGAACAGACTAAATTCCAACATGAAATAAAAGACTCAGGTTTTTGAAAAATGTTCAGTTACATGGAGTACACACATTCTTTGATGAAAATATCATCATAATATGTTTCTATTCAATTTACAATATGTGTTAGGAAATTTTGTTTTATGCCGCAGCCTCACAGTGATATAATTTTGGAGTTAAGTTGATTGACCACATCTTAATTTAAAGATATCACATTAGGTATCATGAGGGATATATTTAACTCTTCCAGAAAAAGTTTCCAAGTACGTGGACTGTCAGAACAAAAGGCAGTTTCTGTTTCTGTCTTGGTTATGCAGGAAAATTAATTCTCTGCTAGAATATAAACACATCAGTTTTTGTGGTAACCATGAAAGTGCATAACTCGGCTTTGTGGTTGCAGGGAGAAGATGTGGCTGACAGCATCAGCTGTTGTCCCTCTAATTTCTCTGTAGCATGAGCATGAAGAGCACTTTTTCCATAGTTCGCTCCCAGTTAGTGACTGATTCAGGCAGGGAGTGCTGAAGCAGGCCCATATTGGAAACATACGGAATCCTCTAATAGGTGACTTTAACTGAGATTTTCTTCCCTTGGATTTGACCAGATCTTTTATAGAAATGCTCTGCAGTTCCAGAATTTTCCTATCCAAACCTCTCTTCTCCTTCACAGGGATCAGATTTGCATTATTGTGAAGGTTTTTTCAACCTCACCTTTACCTAGTTCCTCTTTTATCTTTCATACATGTTTTTCTCAGTATATCTCCAATATATTTTATTCTTTCTTAGACTCTATTCCATTAGCAACCTGGACTAGCAGGAAGGCGAAATGTATTTAAAACTATATTCAATTGTAAACATATAAGTTATTCATACAAATAAAAATCCAAGTACTTATTTGTATATCCAGACAAAAGAAAACCAAGGGAATACCCCATGGATGAAAAGTGGAAAAATGTCCACAATAACTAAAACTCTTCCAATGACACATACTTACAATTCAACCATGCCAGTAAATAGTAATGGAAATGTGTCAATTATAAGCATATCCTGAAAAAAATTGGTACTTGGTTACTTTCTCTTTTACTTTTCATGAGCAAAAATGAAAGGAAAAAGAAATACATTATTTAATCAAAAAATTAAAAAGTGTTTTCCCAGATGTGACAATCTGAAGATTAAACAAGTCTAACTACATAGTATTTTCCTAACCCTTTATTTTTCTTCTGTAGTCAATGATAATAATTAAGACTGTTCTAATAACAAGATAGCAATGACCAAGCAATTTATACTTCCAATGATGATGACAATTATACCACTAAAGTCAGGTCCTGCTTTACAAAACAAGATTGAAATCTATATTTTGGAGACTTCATTAAATTATTTTTAATTAATTAATTATGCTCCTGGGTATTGAACCCAGGGCCTTAACTATGAGCTACATCCTCAGTCCATTTTTCAACTTTTATTTTAAGACAGTATTTCACTAAGTTGCTAGTTTGCCCAGGCTGGACTTGAATTTGCAGATCTCCTGTCTCAGCCTTCCATAGTTCTAGAATACAGGTATGTGCCACCAAATCCAGTTTAATTTTGATTGATAACAGGTTTTTAATTAGTACATGTTTGCAATACCTAATGATTACATTCATCATGGGGAGTTGCTACATGTACATAACAGATCTGAGCTTTGAATAATGTTTCAAATATATTGTGCTTAAAAGAGTATTTAAATTAATTATTTCAACTATTTCTTTTTACATTTTTATTATGGCTGCTACATTTTTTTAAAAAATTACATATATGCCTTACATTCTGACTACTGGGCAGCACAATTAAATGAGATTTATTTTTTCATTCTAAGAAAACATTTACAGGCAAACCTTGATTGATGCTATGAAAATCTTTATCTACCCACCACTCATCATATATAATTTCCTAACTTTTCTTAAGGGTAGAAAAATTTCAAAATTCAGATATTGCCATATAGATTCATATTTTCTTTTCTTTCTTTTCTGAACTAACATTTGTCAAACTTAATGAATGTATAAATTAAAATTGTAAATACCAAAGTATATGCACTTATGGATTTCTTTAGGTATATTCGAGGGTTCTTTGTATATGCTTAATTTATGATGCTCTTATAGACCACTTACGAATGTCCTAAAACTTATTATTAGATTTCACAAGTAAACACATAACAAATACAATCCAAAATTTTTTCAGATGATACTTTCACAAATGAGATTATAAGGAACATTGTGTGGGTTATCATTTTTAGGGCTGCTATTTAATAAGGTGAATCTTTCCTTACCTTTGTGAACTGCTTAATAATCTGGTCTATGAGATTAGTTTCAAAATACTGCATGGGTGCATATTTATATACATGACAGAGAACTGTGCATATGGCTAAGAACACAAAATTCGAATTTTGGGATATGAATAAAGGATATATTGTGTCATAGTCCCTTTGTGCTGTTACAACAAAATACTTGAGTCTTGGTAATCTAAAAAAAATTACTGTAGAGGGAGGTGTAACACATTATTCAAGAGCTGAGCATAGAAGTTTCTAAAGGCTGTCAGTACTCTGATGGGTACGTAGGATTCAGAACAAAGAGAACTAAACACAAACTGTAATCAGGGTCATGTTAACATGGTATGTTGTGCTTTAATTCTCAGAAGATTGCCAATAGTAGCATTCTAACAAATAAAATGCCCAGATGTCATAATTAAAAATGTATAATTGTGAATGAAAGGAAGTGCAAATGTATATGATACATCAGAAATAGATATTTCCAGTGGCTTGCCTCATCATGAGAGCAGAGATACCTTTTATCATTGCAGATGATATATAGAAATGTACAGAAGATAAGAGACAAATATGATTCACAGACTTTTAGCATCTGATTGACCCTGTGATATTCTGTGGGATAATGTGGTTGTCTCACTAGAGCTATGAGCCAAATAGTTCTTAATTCCCTCAGTTCCTAGGTACATGGAGTAGTTTATCTTCCTGTCCTTGGTTGTGGTTGATGAGACCAAATCCTGAGTTCGTAACAAGAAACAGAAAAATGACTTGTGACACTTTAAAGTCAGAGGATTTAATTACTGGTGTCATACCTGCTATAACTCTTACTTGGTTTTCTCTGTGACTGCCAACACTTACATAGTGGTTGAATTGTTCTTTCAAACTATGTCCGTAGGATAAGGAAAAAAACACCTTTTTTTTGTACAATGGAATAAGTATGAATGAGGAATAAGTGATACTTGAAATAATAAGCTACTGATATTTGGCTGGGAGGAGGGTTGTTTTTGCAATAACTAAAAAGAGCTGTATAGTGTATAAAACAAAGTAAGAGTCATCAAATTGAAGTACTGGTATGTGATCTAAGCTGCTTCAAGCAGAGTAATTTCATGAACTTCTCTAGAAGTGAGTTCTTTGAAACACAGATTTTCATTGCTGTATGAAACCTGAAAGTGGAACCAATAAGGAAAATAAGCAGAGCTGATAAATGAAGGCCCTTTATTTGCATCTCTAGGTGAACTACGTTTAAAGATGTATATTGCTTGAATTTTAGCATCAATAAATTTCCAAGTTACTTAATCCAATTTGCTCTTCAGTCTCAATGGATACACAATTGCTCTGCTGTGCTGTAATGTGCAAAATTACTAATAAAAATGTGTTGCCAATATGATTCTGTTTTTTTTTATAGGTGTCATGCTTAAAATGGAACAGTAGGCTTCACTTAGATAGTTTGGCTACTTTCTTCATATTTCAAAATGATATTATATAATACCGTTAACTCATTCTTATCTTAACTATTTTCTGTTGTTTTCTCCTTACATCCCCCTTACATACCCCTTCTCTTTTCCAAAGTAGGCTGTTACTAGTTTTCCTATTCAACGTCTGCCTTACTACTAAACAGTTTATAGTGCTTGGAACTTTGTTTTCTGTCTGATTAGTTGCCTTTTCAACTGGTACTAATTTATTCTCAGTCACTTCAATAAACAGCAAGTCTCTCTTGAATGTATTTGTCATCAGATATTTTATTTCTTTCATTTTATCTAGTCCCATTCCTTCTGCAATTCTAACCATACTCTTGGAATTCTCTGTCTTTCCTGATCTAAACTAGACTTATTGATGGAATAGGTATTTGCATTCTT
This sequence comes from Dasyprocta punctata, assembly GCA_004363535.1. Classification (NCBI taxonomy): domain Eukaryota; kingdom Metazoa; phylum Chordata; class Mammalia; order Rodentia; family Dasyproctidae; genus Dasyprocta; species Dasyprocta punctata. The sequence goes on from RJWM01008735.1 coordinate 7,474, forward strand.
CAGTTCTCTCCCATTTACTGAAACTCTTTTCATATGCATTTGAATTTCCTAAACATTTCCTCTAATTTTTTTATTTATTATTTTTCATCTCTGTTTTTGCTACTGTACACTTGGGATAACTTTTTCTAATTTATCTTCTCACATCTGGACAATCTTTTAAAAGTCTTTAAAGTCTAAGAATTGCTATCTTGCACTAAACTTGTTTTGTACATTCTGTGCTTACTTTATGGATGCAATATTTTCAATCTCTGAAGACACTAAAATCTCTTTTAAAGCCTCTCTTCTATTCCAAACATGATTGATTTACTTTTGAACTCAGCTGTTCTATTAGTTGACTCTTATTTACTCAGTTTTATTAAAATTTATGATCATCCATCATTATGAGTTTAAACATTTTTGGAGAATACAGAGTTGACTAACATGACTATCTGATGTGGTTTTCTTCTTCCATTGCACATTAATTTTCCTGAACAGTTCTCTCTGTTCAGCATGGTGTGATGGAAGGGTTTGCCTCAAGCTCCACTTCAGTGGGAGCATATGACACTGTAAACTGGGGCTTCCAAAGGCTTTCTTCTCCATCACACATGCTAGAAACTGTTTTCTGCTTTTTCTTGCTGGTTTTCACAGTACTATTGCTATGCCAGTGCCTACATACTTTTGCGGTGGTAGTAGGCATAGAAGAGGCTAACAAGAGGACCGAATAATGCTCTGGTAAATTACTTTCAACTCAGTTATACTTTATTTAACTGTGATCATGAGTTTAGCACTTTTTCCTTGCTTGACTAAACATCTCCCTTTTCTGTAACCACTTCTGTATTTATTTTTGGCTACAGGTTCTTCCACACTTGATTTTCTGTCCATATAATCGCTATGTAGACATTTATTACTCTGAAATCCCCTGAAGCCTTTCTTTTTATATTTATTCACTGTCATTTCAGTGGAATTTCATGTGGTAAGTAAAGTAAATGATCCACTCAGTCATTTTAAACTGAAAGCAGCAGTATACTCTTTAAACGTTACAATTGGAAAATAAAGTGTCTATATTTTACACCTTGGATTAGGGAGGAAAGTTCCTAACAGTGAGGCATAAAACTCAATAGATTAGAGATATACAGAGTATCCCTGAGATGTTAAAGCAAATAGCTTAGACTGAAAGAAAAAATGTTCAGAGCAATTCGTTTATTAAAAATGAGGTAAGATCTTTATTGTTGTTATAAAATATAGGTATAGAGTTTTCTATTTCATTACTTCCAGTTTTGTTTGAATGTTAACATTTTAAATTATTCAAAGCAGATCTCTTGTATTAATATACAAAGTTCTATTTGTGCATTAAATTAAAAAATATTTTTTAGGTAAGATAATGTCAGTAGGTCTGGTGTGGTAGTATGCCTGTAAACATTCAGGAGGTTGAGGCAGGAGGACTCCTGGAAGTTAGAGGCCAGTGTGGTCTACAAAGTGAGTTCAAGACCAGTCTCAACTTCATAGTAAGAACATGTCTCAAAAAGAAAAAAAAAAAAAAAGATAATGTCAGTGAATACAGCCTGTTAATGATAAGACCAAATTCCATAAGATGCAGCTGTGCCCGAGCAAAACAATCAGAAATTAAAAATTTTCATTTTATAAGCTCACTTGACTTATGGAAATGTGATTTACCATTGTATTTAATAATAAGTCTTAGGGCCGGGAGTTTGGCTCAGTGCCTTAAGCACCTGCTCTGGCAGGCGCGAGGTTGTGAGTTCAATCCCCGGTGCTGCAAAAAAATAAATAAATAAATAAATAAAAAATAAAAAATAAAAAAAATAATAATAAGTCTTGAAAAACTTTTAAACTTTTAAATGTAAAAATGAAAAAGAAAAAATTGAAAACAGTTATATTCTACAGGCTACAGACCACTCTAAAAAAAGTTAAACAGGAAACTAATCTTTATTAGTAAACTGGTTAAAGACATAATACTTTCTGTGTTTATTTGTATAACTCACTGAAAATGAAACTTTACACAAGTCATATTGTGAACACTAAAGTTACGTACTTTGTGTCTTATAGGAAAGGGCGTCTATTCATCTTGAACTATTCTTCAGAGATATTGGCTATATGTTGAAGCTGTGAAACAATTTGTTAGATTAGCATAAATTTAACCCTCAAAAGCATATATGGTAGCCATGGATACAGAGATTCATACATATATGGATGTTTATTTTTCTGCTAAAAACTCTATACCTGGGTGCCTACCTTTTCCTCACTGACTTACAAAGTTCAAGACAGTAAATTTGACTCACTGATTCAAAACCACACACTTACTATTAGCCAGTTTTTTCGTACTGTAGATAATTCTTAAACCTCTTGGCAATCATTAAGTAATACCTTGTTCTCCAATGAATATTAACAAAATGACAGAATAGACACAAATATGTATGATGACGTTTGATTACCTGTATATGCTGACATTTATCAGCAGCACTATCATCATAGAATAAAAACAAGATGAAAGAATTTCGGGAGTTTGATTTTCTTTAATTCTTTATATGTTCTAGATAGGAGACTTTGTCTGAGGGACAGTTGACTAAGATTTTTTCCCGATTTGTGGGTTTTCTTTTCACTCTGTTGGAGATTTCCTTTGACATGCAAAAACCTTTCAATAAGATGAGATCCCAGTTACTGATTCTAGGAAGTATTTCCCGTGCAGTTTGATTTTTGTTCATGAATTCTCTGCCTACCCCTATGTCTTCAAGATTTCTACCTACTTTGTCTTCAAGCAGATTTAGTGTTCCTGCTTTAATATTTAGATCTTTGATCCATTTTGACTTTAGTTTAGTGCATGGTGATAGGCATGGGTCTAGTTTTAGCTTTCAGCATATGGAAAGACAGTTTTTCCAGCACCACTTATTAAAGAGGCTATCTTTCTTCCAGTGAACATGTTTGGCCTCTTTGTCAAAGATAAGATGGCTAAGTGTGTTTGTGGTTGTGGTTGCATCTTCTAATCTATTCCACTGATCTTCATGTCTGCTTTTATTTCAGTACTATGTTGATTTTATCACAGTAACTTTATAGTATAACTTTAAGTCAGGGATTGTGATGCCTCCTGCCTTGCCTTTGTTGCCCAGAATTGCCTTTGCTATTCTAGGTCTCTTCTGGTTTCAGATGAATTTTAGGAATGATTCCTCTAGATCTGTGAGGTATGCTAATGGCATTTTTTATTGGAATTGCACTAAATCTATGTAACAATTTTGGGAGAATGGGCATTTTCACAATGTCTGTTCTTCCTACCCATGAACAAGAAACGTCTTTCCATTTTCTGAGATCCTCTTCGATTTCTTTTTTCAGAGTATTGAAATTTTCACTGAATAGATCTTTTACTTCCTTTGTTAGATTGATTCCTAAGTATTTCAATTTTTTGGATGCTATTGTGAAGGGCGTGGCTTCGCTTATTTCTTTCTCAGTGAGTTTGTTGTTTGTGTACAGGAATGTTCAAAGAGGGAAAAAGAGAAGAAAAGTGTCAACTAAGCTATGCAGTCTTAAATTTTATCTTTATTTTCTCTCACTAAAAGCAGACGAAGAAGTTAAAAATTTGCCACTATGACATAGTAACTATTTTCAGTTAAAGAACTTGAAAAACAATAGGTGGATGAAATCATACTGACTGTTACTTTGTTTCTTAAAAGCAGTAGGTGAATTCTCATGTGAAAGATGCCCTCTCTACACTCAATGGAAAGCGTTATTCTTATCACCAAGAATGGGAAGTTAAGAGTAAGAGAATTCTGTGCAGACCTGTTAAAACAATCCTTGTCTTCTAATTTCTAAGCTCCTCCATATAATTCAGTTGCCTTTTCACAACTTGCTTTTTGTTCATTTAAATATTTAAGAGATTTACCTAACCAGCTTCTTTGAGTCTTCATTTCTTTATGAAGACTCCTGTTCCACTTAATATTTCTACTAAGTAAATTCACATGCTTTTTCCTATTGAACAGTTTTTGATTAAGTTAACTGTCAGGAGCAGCTGAAAAGATACCTTAAAAGAAAAGAAGAAAATATTCTGGCCCATTCTATCACACATGCATCTCTGTTTTCCTTTCATATAATTTAACAACACAATATTGACATGGGCAGGTTTCTTATTTTCTTATTTGAATTTCTATCACTCGCCCTTAAATTGCCTTCCTTTCTTATAAATGCAGCAAATATATTTACTTAAAATTTTGAAATTATACTATATTATTATCTCTCAAATCACTTAACATCTTTGAAGGAAGGTGCATATATAGATATATAAATATGTAGTATATTTACTATATACATATATAAACATATAGTATATATATAACATATATATACTATATGCATATGTTTTATATATGTGTGTGTGTGTGTATTAATAAGTGTTATGTTTAACTAAGAGGCTCAGCAGGGAGCCAGGACTCTTATTTTGTAAATATCATCAGTCTGTGCAAGAGGAGGGCACAGAGGTGGTATGAGTGCCATGCTTACCCTGGGCAGGGGGGTGGGTGCAGTTAGCCTGCTTACAATATAAGCGAAGAGGTTTGTTTTCCCCCTTTTTTGCTCTGGCTGCTTTTGCTGACTGCTGCCTTGAAGTGTTGCCCTTGAGCCAGGCCACCCTGCCTTGGAGCCAAATCATAATGGACTGAAACCACCATAAACAGTGAGCTAAATAAACCTTTCCTTCCTTCGTTTTGGGTGTCAGGTATATTGTTCCAATAACTAGAGAAAAGTAACCAAGACAATAAGTTTCCTTAAGTCTCAAATGATTGTATAGTTTTCAACAGTCTTCATTCTTTTTTTAACTCTTCGTTAACAATGAAGAGGGAAGAAAGGAGAGAGAAATGCAAAGAACAAAGGAAAATCAAGATGTATTAAATACGGGTACAAATTTTCTATGATGAATGTGATCATTATGAATACCTAAAATGTACCGATAAACTTAGTTAACTAAAATAGCTATCTTAATTATAACTGAGGATGTCTTAATATTTTAAATCTCCTTATATTATTTGTAGCATTTCAGAATTATTGAAAACTTTCTTGAAACACTGATGCCTTATTTTCAATTTTGTTTCTGTTACATTGTAATTCTCTGGCTCAATTTTAATACAGTGGATCATAACATGAAGTGTCCCAAAGCATGTCCTGTAGAAATTCCTCAACATATTATTGGCAACCAAATTTTTTTGAAGTCTGCTGTCTAATGCAATTGAGATATATTGTGCTAAATAGAATTAAATATTTCAGTTTATCATAGTAATATCTCATCTATTACTGAAATATATGCTAAATGACAATGTATTTTAAAAAACCATATGGAGGTGCCATTTTTGTGGGTTTGAAATTGCAAATGAAACAGTTTCATTTGCCCAAACCTTTATGACTACAACAGTTCGGTTTTCCAGAAACATATCAAGCATTCACTGATTGTGGTTGTTTTATCGGTATCTCACTGACTAGGAAACTTCCTCTGCTGTGAAGCCAATCTCTTAATTGGCTCTGTGTACATACTCCTTAAGAATCTGCCATTCATCCTGTGGGTCATAATACTTATTCATAATAGTTATGTCTACTTACATATTATCTCTAGAGAATAAATCCAAGTCTAAGAAGAACCACAGAACTATAGCAGGAAATATCGAATTATCTAGATTAAATCTTTCATTTTACAGATAAAGAAAACTATTTCAAAAAATTTCAGACCTGCACTTTAATTTGCCTGCTGGGAGAAAAATAGGGGAAAAATGCACTAATATTTCCTTGTTTATAGTCTCAACACTGTGCATGTCCATAATCTCAGTAGTGTGGAAAACTGAGGCAGGAGGATCCTAAGTTTGAACCCAGCCTGGGCAACTCAAAAACCTAGTGACAACCTGGATCAAAATAAAATATTTTCAAAAATTGAAAAGGGATGGGAATGTAGTTTAGTGAGATGACTCCTGATTCAATCCCCAGTACTATCAAAGAAAGTTTCCAAGATTGTACTCACCATTGATTGTTAAAATTTCCTCCCAGTTTTCTTATTTTTGTTCCTCCAGTTCACTCTTCTTCCAATTACTCTACCTAAACCTCAAAATCATGACTGATGAATGCCATCCTTCTTTATCCTCAATTCATTTTTTTAGTACATTTGCAGCACAAAATGATTACATCCATCATGAGGAGTTAGTCCATGTACATAACACATCATTCATAAGTGTATTTATAGTTTAAAATGTTTACACCAAGGGTGCTTACAAGCTTCTTATTACTGTATCTATTGGGTATTACTGAAAATTTAAAAATTCATTGAGGACTTTAAGAGTTTTCCTTAAATTCTCCATGACATTAAACATTGTTGACCTCCATGTTTAATGGGCTCATTATTTTATTTGATTTTACCATAACACTTTCATATTTTCTTCCTTCTCAGTGGCTTTCCATTAGTTTCTTTTCAGAACCATTTTTTTTTCTGCCTTCTCTTTAATGTTTATATTTCCTGGAACTCACTTATGGTCATTATTTCATTTGCATAATTTATATCTCCAGGATAATCTCATACATTCTAATATTTTAAAATACTATTTTGGGAGATGACTATCAAATTGGTATTTATAGCCTGTATTTCTTTGCTGAGTCCCAGATCCATGTGTCAAATTCTTACTTACAATCTACTTTATCTTTTTGATTGTCCCATACACATTCTAAACTGAACCAATTATTTTTCTACCTTGTCTTAAATTTTCTCTGACTTTGCAAAGAACTACAACACATCCTGTATCTCAATCAAGATACAATGCCAGTAAATTTTCAAATACTTGTCAAATAGTATGTTCTACTTATCTCTGATACATATTACTGAAGAATATTTGGAAAATATCAAAAGGGATGAAGAAATATCAGGAGAAAAAAGGAGGAAAAATGAGGAGGAGAAAAAAGGAAGAGGATAATGAGGAAAAGGAAGTAAAAAAGTAGGGGAAGAAGAAAAGATGATAGAGGTTGATGAGGACAAGCAAGAAAATGGAATACAAATCTTGTGTTTCAGACACAGTTTGTGTGAACATGCTGGGAATATTGTTCTAGATATTTTCTTATGCACATGATATGATAATACAAATGTTCTATAACTGGTCTTTATTTTATTTTATTTTTTTATATAACTGGTCTTTGTTGTTTTCAGAATTTTCTGCATGGTCCTTGTAACTCAATATACAACAAACATCAAATAGTCTTCTATAACAAATATATTTTATAATATAACAACATTATATTTTGTAATTTATTCTGTCATTTTATTGTACCATGTTTTAACAAAGTCAACACTTATACTGGTTGCAGTTTTTTCTGTTGTAATTACTATCATAATGATCATTCATTTTACAGATTTATCTTCGCCCCTTGTAATATTCACATGCAGAGAGGCCTAAGTATGCTAAGTTCTAAATTGTTTGATATATTTACTATCAAACTGACCTCTAGAAATGCTGAACTGATGTATAAAGTCCTCAGCAGAATGCTCATGGGAAGCCCTCATTTCTCCATGTTTCCCATTTATTTATCAGAGAAAGAAATATCTTACTTGATTAGCATACTATTTCTTTTTTCTCTGCTTTTTCCACTAACTTCAAAACTGATTTGTTGGGTGGTTATAACACATGCCCTTTTAGAATCAGCTTTAGCATCAATGAAAGACATTGTTTTACAGGCTTTTTCTTTGGAAAAGCTCCTGTTATATGATTTGAGTTAACTGCTGTCATCATCCCTCAAACCCCTGGCACCACTTCTGTTTGAATAAGCAAATTTACCATTGGTATCAAGCCAGAAAATTAATTCTTAATCTATCTTGACATAAAATGCCATGAAATCTAACTGTTAAAATTGAAATTAAAGCCTCCTAATTAGGCATAACAAACAAAAACCAATACATTATTGAGCTTTCTATAGAAAGATATTGCTTTTCCAAACTGAAATACTATTATTTTTTCACAAGCACACCACATTTGTTTGGTCACTTAGTTGTAAATTGTAAGTTTCGAATACCTTAAAAGAGTAAATTATTTTATGCTGTTAGAGTAGTATAAAAAATGATCCTTATTTTGTATTTTGAAATCTCTCAAGAAAATTGGCACAATTTCCATTTTCGTGTTTTGGTAAAATAAAATTAGCATTTTAAAACCATCATCTCATTGAGTATGTATGGAGCATTAAATTGATCAAGAATGAGTGGCAGGAAATCAAAGGGGAGCAATCTAGAAGTGGGTCTACATTCTAGTTTATTCAGAGAACACAGTGCTAGAGACTTAAGAAAATAATATATGCTATATAAACTTTGATGAAAAGCAAAATAAAACATGGAAACAGTTGTAAATATTTTATCCCTTATTAGAAAACTGAACCAAAGTTACTAAACTAACTTTAATTCTTACATTTGAGGGGAGGAATTTTTAGACATAATTCCATCCAACTCCCTTTCTTTTTCTCATTCCTGAGTCTGTCAGATTTCCCATGATACTTTTCAAAGAGAAGACTCCTACTTTATCACAATGCATCCTATTGTGGACAGGATCTAACTGTTGACAAGTTCCTGCCTGTTCGCAGCTTCCAGTCCCCAGTATATCTTATGTATGAACTACTTGGAAATGATTAATTCTAGGATAAAGTAAAGTCAGTTAAAAATAGTAATGCAACTAAAAATGAAAGAGAGAATAAAAACACATGCAATAAAATATGTAGCCAAATGCATGAAAAAATTAAAACAAGTTCCTTAAATATAAAATAAAAATAATTGCTTGTTTGAAAATTTTTATTGAAAAAATAATAAAAAAGACAAGTATGGCAGAATTCATGGACTTCCACTAACAGTTTGGAACCTATTGTATCATATACCCTTAAAAAGTAAGTTTGACTAAGGTTGGTAAAAATGTAGAATTTTGAAACTGAAATGACCTTCTGCTTGTATACTTCTCTGAAAAGAATTCAGAGGTCAGTTCTAGATGGCTGACTCCTGTGTGAGCCTCTGAAATTTAAAAATATGTAGAAACTAATTCTATAAGTAAGCTTTTATAGAAATTGGGATCTATTTTTTATTTTAAAGAGAAAAATGATAAAAATAACATTAAAACATATTCAAAAAGGTCGATAAGACAGTTATAATAATTAATACATTGCATATTGTTGTCATCGTAGTAGTTATTCACAGAACAAGATATAGGCTTGATAGCTTGTCCAAATTACATTACCACACCTTCCCTTTCAATGAACTGAGAGAAACAAGCTGTTTATAAATATCCTATTTGGTGTGCACCTAAATTTTTTTCTTTTTCCTTTCTACCTTCCCTTTCCCCATCACAGTTTGTCTTTACCTTTCAAAAGTTTCTTCCCAGTTCACAATATCTACTGCACATTCTGAATCTTATTTACTCAGTTCATTTTTCATGCAAGTGAGACAATACAATGCTTACACATATGGGTCTGATTTATTTCACTTACGAGCATGGTCTTGAGTTGCATCCCATTTACTGAAAAAAGTTTCCAGTTTATTCTTATTTATGGCTCTGTAGAACTCCATTATATATATATCGATATATTAAGCACATCTTTTTCCCTCAAGATTTAGCTACAACTCAAATGCCCACCAATTGAGGAATGGATAAAAAAAGATGTGGTATTTTTATACAATGGAATATTACTCAACCATAAAGAACAATAACCTTGAGGCTTTTATAGATAAATGAATAACTAGAAACCATACTCCTAAGTGAAATAAATCAGACTTGCATGTGTAAATACTGTATTGTCACCTAAGTGTAAGAAACTGAAAGAGTAATTAAGACCCAAAATTACAATAGATATATAGAAGGGAATTACACTATTTGATCAAACTTGCACACTGTATCTGGTAACCTGAGCAACCATTTTGAAGATAGTATATGCAATATAACAACTATTGTTAAATTCACATCATCATGGTTTGAAATCTTACATCGCTGTTGTTTTTCACTCTTGTCATTTTACTTTTTTTATTTTTTATTTGCTTCTTGATTTTTCTGTTTGTTTCTCTTTCAAATAAAAAAAAGATTTAGTTATTGCAAATTGTGCTGTTATAAACATGGGTACACATATATCCCTGTGGTATGATACTTTTAATTCTTTTTTTTTTTTTTTTTGATGATGCTTTTAGTTCTTCTGGGAAGATACCCAGAGGCGGAATAGCTGGGTCAAATGGGGCCTCTAATCTTAGTTTTTAAATGAATCTCCACACTGATTTATATAGTTTCTGCACCAATTTACACTCCCACCAACAGTGGAGAAGAGTTCCTTTTTCTTCAGCCCTGCTAGGATTGGTTATCGGTTGATTTTTTGATAATAGCCATTTTTTCAGGGATGAGATGGGATCTCAGTGTTGTTTTAATTTGCATCACTTGAATGATCAAATGCTAAACAGTTTTTCATATATTTATTTACCATTTGTATTTCTTCATCTGAGAAGTGTGTGTTCATCTCAGATGCCCATTTTTGGATTGGGTCTTCGAATTTGAGGGATCTGACTTTTTTCAATTCTTTATGTGTTCTAGATAGAACTCCTTTGTCTGTGGGACAGCTGTCTATAATTTTTTCTCACTCTGTGGATTGTCTTTTCACTCTGCTGGTGATTTCTTTTGTTGTGGAAAAACTTTTTAATAAGGTGAGATTCCATTCGTTCTTTGTAATATTTCCCTTCCATCTTGGGTTGTGTTCATGAAGTCTCTGCCTATAGCTATGTCTGAAATTTCTACAAGTTTTCACTTCCAGTAAATTTCATATTTCTCTTTTAACAATGAAGTCTTTGATCTATTTTGACTTTAGTTTAGTGCATGGGAATAGTCATGGATCTAGTTTTAGTATTTGGTGTGTGGAAAGCCAGTTTTTCCAGCACCATTTACTAAAGAAACTGTCTGTCTTCCAGTGAAAATTCTTAGCTGCTTTGTCAAAGATAAGGTGACTGAGTGTGTTTGGGGTTATGTCTTCATCTTCTATTCTGTTCCACAGATCCTCAGGGTTTTTTTTCCCAATATCATGCTGATTTTGGCAACAGTTGCTTTATAGTGTAATTTCAAGGATTGTGATGTTCCCTGATTTGCCTTTGTTGTTCAGAATTGCTTTTGCTGTTCGTGGTCTTTTCTGGTTCCAAATGAATTTTAGGAATGCTTTCTCTCTATCTGTGAGGTATGCTAATGGCATTTTGATCAAGATTGCATTAAATCTCTATAACAGTTTTGGGAGCATTGCCATTTTGACTATGTTAGATTTTCCGCTCCAAGATCAAGGGATATGTTTCCATTTTATGATATCCTCTTTGATCTCCTTTTATAGGGTGCTGTAATTTTTACTGTATAGATATTTTGCACTCTATGTTACATTGACTCCTAAGTATTTTAGTTTTTTTTTTTTTCCGGATACTATTGTGAAGGGCATGCTTTCCTTAATTTCTCTCTCTGTGAGTTTGTTGCTCATGTACAGGAATGCTATTGATTTCTGAGTGTTGACTTTGTATCCAGCTACACTACTGGATTTGGATATTAAATCTACAAGTTTTTTGTGGAGTTCTTGGAGTCTTTCCTGTAGATTATCATGTCATCTGCAAATAATTATAATTTAATCTCTTCCTTTCCTATCTTTATTCCTTTTTTCTCTTGTCTAATTGCTGTGGCTAATGTTTCGAGAACTGTATTGCATAGGAAAAGTAATAATTGGTAAAGGACATCCTTTTCTTGTTCCTGATTTCAAAGTGAAAGTTTTCAGTTTTTGACCATTTAGTATGATGTTACTTGTTGGTTTGTCATAGTTTTTTATAAGATTGAGAAAAAGACAATCTATTCTAATTTTCTGTGGAGTTTTTATCATGAATGGATATTGAACTTTGTCAAATGCTTTTTCTACATCTATTGAGATGATCATGTGATTTTTGTCTTTGGTTCTGCTAATGTGGTGTATCACATTTATTGATTTGCATATGTTAAGCCATTTCTGCATCCCTGAGATGAATCCTATTTGGTCATGATGCATAACCTTCTTGAGGATTTGCTGTATTCTTTGCCAGTAACTTATTAAGGATTTTTGCATGTATGTTCATTAGGGAGATTTTCCTGTAGTTTTCTTTTTGGTTGAGTTCTTTTCTGGTTTTGGAATCAGGATAATACTTGCTTCCATATATGATTTTAGAAGAACCGCTTCCCTTTCTATTTCTTTAAAAAGTTTCAGCATTAGTGGCATTAGTTGTTCTCTAAATTTCTTGTAGACTTCAACAATGAATCCATCAGGGTCTGGGCTTTTCTGTGTTTGTAAATTTTTAATTACATTTTCAATTTCATTGGCTGATATCACATTGTTTAGTTTTATATCTTCCTGATTTAGTTTTGGCAATTTGATTGTGTCTAGGAATCTGTCCATTTCTTGTGTTTTCCATCTTATTAGAATAAAAGTTCTCATAGTAGCTACTAATCTTCTGGATTTCTGTGGGATTCATTGTGGTTTCCCCCTTTTTATTCCCAATTATGCCTTTTCTTTTCAGGGTTTCTCTCAATGTAAAATTTAGAAAGGTGTTTATTCTCTCAGTACAACACTTTTCTGCACTTAAGACATTTTTGTTGGGGCTTAGGATCATGACTTCACTTATTTTTACAATCCTTTTGAAAATGTCCCTCTAACAGTAGGAATGGTAAAAACATCCTCCTCTGAAGTATGGGACCCTCTGCCTTCTGGACATGCAGGGATCATATTAGGAAGATCAAGTTATTCTAGTAACGGTGTTCAAGTACTGCCTAGCCTCACTGACTCATTACAAGACAGATTAAGACAGATTAAGTTTATGGTCACCAGTGCTGGGTATCATATAGTTCCTAAAGGCACTGAAATAGCCTAATTAGTGCTGATCCTTTACCTAGTTCCAGACCATCAACCCCAAAAAAGAAGGGGGTGGGTGGGAGGGTTGGGCTTCAGAAATACTGAGGCCTTCTGGGTTGCCAAAATTTCTCACAGCCATCCTTTGCTTTTATTTCTCATAGACCAAAAAAAAAAAAAAAAAAAAAAAAAATTACTGTCTTTATAGATTCAAGGGCCAGTATCACAATCACTGCATCAAAAGACTGACCCCTATGTGGAAAACTCTTTCATTCATTATGACAGTTTTAATCCTAGGGGAGTCTACAGTTCCTCTGAAGTAAAGTTCTCTTAACTTGCATTGGCCCTGAAAGGAAAACTGCTGTTATTCAGCCTTTTTGTCCTTGATCTCCTGGTTACTATGTGGGAAACAGACCCTCTTGCTCATTGGAATATTTATATAGGCATTCACTCTTCAAATTTGTCTTGATGGCTATTTCCACCCTTCTGCCTCTCAGGCTGCAGTGGGTCCTGGGACCCTCAGTCTGGATGGAACATGGCCTTTGAAAGGGGAGAAACTAAAACAAACTGATCACTTAGTTTAGGAGCAGCTGGAAGCCAGTCATACAGAGCACTGTCATAGTCCTTAGAATACTCTGATTTTTTTGCAACCTCCCAAAATCAGACAAATGGAGGCTGTTTCATGATCTCTACCAAGTCAATGCTAGGATAATTCCTATGGGACCCTTTCAGCTAAGGATTCGTAACTGAACCATAATACCAATGAAATTTCACTTGATAGTCATAGACCTTAAAGATTGTTCCTTTGCCATCCTCTTTCAAGGTGATGATAAAGAGAAGTTTGCTTTCTCCTTACCTAGCATTAAAAGCTACCAATGGAGTGTCTTGATTCAGGGGATGGAAAGTAGTCTAAGCATTTATCAAGGTTTTGTATGTCAAGTCTTAAAACTGACCCAATCTGCTTCTCCAGAAGTTCTCTTTTGTTATTACATGGATGACGTCACTGCAAGTTGGTTGTTCTGTCTCAGATTTACTCATGTGTTTATTTGCTTCCACTGCCAGTGCTCCCAAAAAGGCCCAGAGAATCACTCCTTGGAAATACTTAGGATATCTAATTACTCAAAGATCCATCTGAACTCGGTGAATTTCTCTCTTTCTCTCTACCTGATAATCTTAAGTTAATGCTCTCTAGCAATTATGAAGACATATAAATTGGCTTAGACCTTCCATGACTATACCCACTTGCTGCCTGCAAATTCTATGCAACACAGTAAAGGGTGATCCAGACCTCTCCTCCTCTTGTGTTCTGTTCCTAGCTGCTAGGAAAGAACTTCATCAAATAGAACATTGGTTAGAAACAACAACTGACTCATATAACACTCAATAAACCTCTCCTTCTTCTGATCCTTCGCACTCCTCATAGGCCTACTGAGCTGTTGTGTCACTTTTTACTGAAATTATTTCAGAATAGATTTTTCAAATTCATCATCCTAGGAAAAAGTTCTGCCCTCAATTAGAATAGTGGATATTATTGTTGGAACAAGGCCTCTATCTCCACCAGATGTTAGCATGAAAAGTTTCGGATGTTATCAATCCAGGTCTCACTGAAGCTGATTTCTTTACTGCTTGCCAGCAACCTGAAGCTATGCAGCTTGCCATGGTGGATTTTTGGGGGTCACTTTACAATTTTATTTGCCTTATGATAAAATCTTTCAAGGTTTTCAACTTCTCCCACATTTCTTTTTCTTTTCTTTTTTTTTTTTTTTTTTTTTTTTTTTTTTTTTTTTTTTGCGGCACTGGGGATTGAACTCACAGCCTCACACCTGTTCTCCCACTTTTCTATCTATTCTTTCACCCACTCCTGTTTGGACTGTTTTCCATGGTGAACTGGGAAAATCTGGACATGGAGTGTTCATTTTGCAGGAATGGGTTGTTAGAAACATTTATTTATTGTTACAGCATTGCTTGACACAAGGAGCTGAATTAAATGCTGCTATAAGTGCTCTTCAATATTTTCCTGATTGCTCTGTTAATATTGCAGCTGACTCTGCCTATGTCATAGGTACAGTTCAGGTTATAGAAACTGCTGTCATTACTGATGGTAATGATGAAGGTTTCTTTCATATGTTTTGACAATTATAGATACTTATTATCTCTAGAACGTCTCCCTTAAATGTTGTTCAGACTACTTCTCATTCAGGTTTTCCGGGTCTCCTGACAGTTGAAAATAATAGAGCTGATGCTTCTGTTAAGCAAGTCTCCCTTCTCTATAATACTGTAAATGCTCATCCGTTTTTCCATCAAGGTTCAAAAGTTCTTACTCATGTTTTTAAAATTACAAACAAGCAAAGGAAATCATTTGCACGTGCTCTGATTGTCAAAGATACATTAAATCTGCCCCATTTTAATGGTACCAATCCTCATTGTAGTTTGAAAGCCAGTGAAACTTGGCAGATGGATGTTACTCATTATGAATCATTTGAAAGTCTGAAAGATGTCCATGTAGTCATTGACACCTGCTGCATCCAGCACAGCCTTTGAAACTCCAGTGGGAGGATGGTGGGGGATGAAGACTGGAGTCAAGATACAAAAGCTGAGGTCAGGTGGAGTCCCTTCTCCTGATGGAACAAAGGAATTGCCCAGCACCTAAAGCACATTTATTTGCATAATCAGCATATGAACAAGTTCACAGAGAGTTTATGGGGAAGGTAGGATCTGGGACTGGAAAAATATCTAATCTTCAGTAGAACAGAATGCTTTGGTGGCTTCATGGGGAAGAAGAGAGAATATGTCTATCTTATCAAACGAAGGTCAAGTCAGTTTGTGCATCAGTTCCTTGAGATGTGCACACTTCTCATGGGGACCTGCCAAATTCATGAGAAACTGTGGTACAGAGAGCTTAACCTCCAACAGATACCCACTCAGGATATATTTATGCTACAGCCTGAAAGAAGGAACAGTCAAACATATCCAATGATATCTACTTTCACCTTTTACCATAATGTGCTGACCTTTACAAATTAAAACGGATAATAATCCTGCTTATACTTCTTGTACCATTCCAAATCTCTTTCAAACTTGGCACATAAAACATGTTACTGACAATCGCTATAACCCCTCCGGTCTCTTAGTATTCTTACAATCTTGGACTCTGAGGAATTTGTTCTGTTCATCTTCAGCAATCCAGGGTGGCATTCTGCCATGTCTGGTGCCCCATGCAAGAAAAATAAGGAAAATTGACTTACAATTGAGGTAAAAGTATGATTTAAGTTTACAAAATCATTGGACTTTAAGTTTCAGGAATTTATCAAGCTAGTTTCTAAGTGCATGGTGAGGCCATAGACAGGCAAAAATTCTATTATTTAGACATGTTTATATTCTACAGTGCAAGTCTCTCAAAGTTGGTTTAGCATGTCTGGATTCACTTTTCTTGGAGACTCTTTAAAAATAATATCCATTTAAATAGAGGATATATGATGGCAAAAAGGAAATACATGATGGATTAGAAGATTTCTGAATATTCTTTCATCCTGTATTTATTTATTCATCAAATATTTATCAAGCACTGATTTATGTGCCATTCATTTAGTATTAGTAGGATAGTGAACAAATAGATAAAAATTTCTGCCCTTACAAAACTTATTCCATAGCAATAGGAGACAGAAAAAAATACAAGGAAATGAGTAAATTTTAAACTATGCCAGAAATTAATAAGAGCTATGAAAACCAAAACTGGAAAGGAGGTAGTAAGAATTATGACGTGAAATAACTTGATGTTTGAGCAAAGATCAACAGAAAGTAGATGGTGAATCTCTTTGGTTACCTGGAAAAAGTAGGCTCTGGGCTTCAAAGGTAAGGAGTTGGGACTTTCTGAAATGTTAATACTTTGGAATATTGAGGCAAAACAGTCATCTGATTTTATATTTGTAGGAGAAACATTTTTGGGTGCTCCATTGCCAACAGCATGTGTCAGGCAAGATGGTAGTGGAAAGTTCTGAAAGAAGGCAATTATAATAATCCAAGTGAGAAACGAATGTGTTTTAGACAAGGTGGCATGTGTGAAGGAATGAATAGTCACTGAATCCTGGATGACAGAATACATTTTAAAGATTGACGGGGTTTGATGATGGACTGGATGTAGAGTAAGAGAGGTCAAAAGTGATGCCAATTTGATTTGGGCTTCTGGAAGAATGATGTTGTCATCATCTGAGATGGAGAAGGTAGTTGCATGTGGGGCAGATTTGTGCATTGTGTGGAAAAGCAACAGTTCTGCTTTGGACATACAAATTGGAGGTATCCTTTAGACATTTAATGTGAGAAGTGGAATGAATCAACTGGCCATGAGTTCAAAGATATTTAGGGTAGAGATGTGACATTAGAAGCATTAGTGTATAAAAGATATTTGAAGGCATGAGCCTGGATGACATTGTGTAATACATAGACAACACCAAACAAGTAAAAGAAAAAGAGAAGCAGTCAAAGGCCTTCATGGTCAACAGGAATGACTCTGCCTACTCAACAGCTTAATCTGATGGATGTTCAAATCTTTAACCTGCCTCAGTTGCAGTATCTACACATCCTTCGCACAACCAATCTTGTTAAACAGAGTAAGTTAAAAGGACATTCTAAAATTTAAGGTCACATCTACCTAAAAAATTCTGAATTATTGGATCTCGAAATATTTTTCCCATATAATCTCATTTAATTCTTTATTATAGCAATTTTGACCAGTGGCTGCTCTAACTTTAGCCAGTTATTTCTTAATCGCTTTTCGCTAGTATTTCCTTTTTGCATTCAACTTCCTGTTTGAGGGACTGCTAAGGGGAATTTGGGAGAAATGATTCTGTTTAATTTGCTTCAGCTACAGCTCATTTTAGCTATCTACAAAATAAAACAAAGTAAAAATGAGAATCATAATATGATAAAGTCCAATCAGATCCAAAGCTTTACTGTTGGTATTTTTCTCCATCCTATCCATTTCCCTTTCATGTTTTCCTTTATCCCTATTTCCCCACCTTTCTGCCTTCCTGCCGCCCTGCTTCTCTCCCTACCTGCCTGCTTCCTTCTCCCCCTTTCCCTCCCCCTCCCTTCCTCCCTCCCTTCCTTCCTTTCTTCCTTCCTTTTGTTACTCTGAGCAGCCTCTTCTGGTCTTACACCCAGTCTCCATTTGTAGGTCACAGATACTGCCTGATAATTATCCCAGACCACTGAAGAATTTTCATGTCCAAACCATTTTCACATGCACACCTGTATATTGTATAATGCTGTGTGATGAGCATATTTTTGGCATAATTTCAGATAGAGTAGCTTTCTATGCCAGAACTTGGCTAGAAACAGCAGAGCATCTAACGAACATATGCTTCCAAAACTTAACTAACATCCGTCTCACTTAAAAAATTAATCACATTCATCTAACTTATGGTTTAGAATTGGAAACCACTAAATATATTTTATATCCACTTCCACGTATGGATCCTTTCAATCAGATATATTTTTGATGCAAAAAAAAAGTACTCCCATAATCCCAGTAAGCCTAGTATTATCCTAATACCTACCTTTTTGCTCCAAGATTGTGTCTTGTAGTATATTTCTGGAGTTGATTACACTGACATGCTTCAAAAGATGAATTGAAGACAAAGCCAGCAAGTAATTTGAACTCACATAAACAAATAGTTAAAAAATAGAAAAATATAATGAAAGATTACACAAGCGGGAGAATTTTTTTTTGTTCTGGGTTCTACAAGTATATTATAGTTCTTTTTATTTTTTTCATCATTTTCATATCAGCTAAGTTGTTTTGTAATGTCATACTGAAGTTGATTCCATAATAAAAAAAATCCTTTATATAGTAAAAGTTTTTGGACATTAGAGAGAGGTGTTAACTTACTTTGGGTCTTTCATAGAAAATTAAGTATTTTTTAAGAGTAATATGACCCTAGCCTTTAAAAGAATAATGTAATTTCTACAAGCAGTATATATAAACATAATTATTGTGAAGGTTAATAAGTAAACATTAGTAAGAAAATAAAACAGTAAATCTTCCAAACCTGACGTCTTCTATATATGCCATTAATATCAATAATAACTTCTAGCCGGGCGTCGTGGTGCACGCCTTTAATCCCAGCACTCGGGAGGCTGAGGTAGGTGGAGCGTTGTGGGTTCGAGGCCGGCTTGGGCTACAACGCGAGCACAAGACCGGCCTCAGCTACATAGTGCGACCCTGCCTCAAAAAACCAGGGCCGGGAGTTTGGCTCAGTGCCTTAAGCGCTTGCCCTAGCAGGCGCGAGGTTGTGAGTTCAATCCCCGGTGCCGCAAAAAAAAAAAAAAAAAAAAAAAAAAAAAAAAAAAAAAAAAAAAAAAAAAAAAAAAAAAAAAAAAAAAAAAAAAAAAAAAAAAAAAAAAAAAAAAAAAAAAAAAAAAAAAAAAAAAAAAATAATAATAATAATAATAATAACTTCTGATGTGGCAAGTACTATTCTAAGGGAGATAGATAGATAGATAGATAGATAGATAGATAGATTCACCTATTCATAGGTCCATTCTTATTTTGCAACTAAAAAGACTGAGGTAATAAAAGTTAAACTAAGTCTCACAAACCAAACTCATACATCTAGAACCAGCAGGATAGAAATTCAAGTAACTGTTGGTGAATTTGGATAGGCAGATTTTCTCCTACAGTGTGGTAATTAAACTCTTTAAATTTCACATACATTATCTCCAAAAGGAAAGAATTGGACTCGGAGATCTTTAAGGTCTTTTCTATCAACTCTAGGCTTTCTTATTTCTAGAATTAAACATTAAACCCATGAGCAAACAATCTAAATTACCTGATCTCTCTCTAAAATAGAAAATCCATGACTCAGAGAATGCCAACTTAGTTTAGAGATGCCTTAGTCATTCCTCTCAAGATACATTCTCATCTTTATTGCCTCAGTTAGTAATAATTATATATTTACAATGTTTAGTGTGATTTCACATACATTGTATAAGTTGAGTGCCAAAATGAGCTCATGAGACAAAGAGAACAGATTAGTGTACTTCCAACTTGCAGGAGAAAAATAAGAATCATCAAAGCTTTCTTGAAACACACAGTTGTCACCGAGGAAGGACAGGGCAGGGATGGGAAATGAAAACAAATGAAGGTAAAGCAAAGGAAAGTGAACTGCACCCTGCCCCTGCCCCTGTCTTTCCACATCAATTTAACATCAGTTTACTTTTTCCTGAATCTTGATATAAGTTTAAGAGCTTCTTGGAATGCTGTCCTGAAACAAAGATAGTAATGAATTCAAATTCTGCCACTTACAATCTGTCATGACTTGAGCAAGACACTTCTGTTTATAAAATTAGGATCACACAGTCTCAAGAGGTTTTAGGAGATACTAAGTCAATGTAAAACTCATTTTACTGACTGAAAATGAAAGACCTACCATGGTCCCTTTTTTTGCTAGGTATGGTTGATATTTATTTTATTTATCTCAAGTTGCAACTAATAGTTTTAATGATTCTTGCAACACTCAGTGACTATAGTCAGAATTATTGAATCAGGTTATTCTAAATTTTAGATTTATTGTAAGAAACACTGTGTTCATTGTCTCTTATTTCTATGTGAAATTCATGAGTTCCCAACATAGAAAGTAATGTAAACATTTTGTACTGCAGACATGTACCAAAAACAACCCAAAAAACCAAACGTAAGGAAAGGGTTCAAGAAATGAGTAGAGGAGGAAGAAGGAAAGGGAAAAAGGATGAAAATGGAATTAATATATATTATGTATGTGTGCCAACACACCACAAGGAATGTAAGCATTATGTAGTGGAAATGTGTATGTATAAGTAAACAAGTAAATAAATAAAATTTCAGGAAAAGTAATGGTTATTTGCCAGTTTTAGGCAAGAAATTAATCCAATTTGGAGATTTTATCCCAAAATGCATTAAGGAAATATCTGTTATAAAGAAGACACATATACATAAAAGTTAGATAAATGCAGGGAAAGCATACTTGTTTAGGGAGATTTAAGCAACAAGAAACTCCACAAATTTCAAATGATACAGTATTCATTTTGCTGATAAGTGAAACGTGGAATTTAAAACATACACACTACTTGCTTTTAGAGATATATTTTTCCAAGTAATGCGGCCTATATTTTATGAGGCCTTTAAAATAAATGAGAGTGAGAGAGAGAGAAAGAGAGACAGACAGACAGACAGACAGGGAAACAGGGAGACAGGGAGAGAAAGATAGTGACAGAGACAGAGACAGAGACGGATAGACAGACAGAGACATAAAGAGAGACAGAGAAACAGAGACAGACTCATGTCATCTCAAATCACCCTGTTAATTCCTAAGACAAAGTCCTAGATGAAATTATTTAACTTATACTTGCTGAACACCCATTATTTGCTTAGCATAAGGCTACCTAAGTGTTGAAGATAAAGACAAAGACAAGCTCCTTCTGATCTTGTGATGATTCATCATATATTTTAGATATATTTACAAGAATAATATTTATAGTAAGAGAAAGGAGTAAAAGAAGGAGTTTCAAGTAGATAGTACACAATTAATGCATGTTAGCTTGGGCCCAAAAGAGAATCACAATAGGAAAATCACTTTTGTTTTAGGATTTCAATAAACGGCATTGATCTTTTTTTTAAATTGGTATCATCTCTTTATGACCTTTATATACAGGTAAAACGTAAAGTGAGTTAATGAATACTAATTCATGTAGAAAATATTAAGACATAACATTATATCCCATGAAGTTATGGAATGCTTAACCATTTTTAGAGTCATTTCACACTAGTACTCTGTAAAGGTATAGGAAAAGCATGATGATAAGACAGTCTGTAAGAGAAACCACCTATATATGTAAAGAAAAATTATGTCACATCCAATTTGCAGAGCGGGCAAAAACCACTTTCTGTGAAATATCAATGCTGGATTTCTCTGTTTTCTAAACATGAAGCTTAAATTTTAATCAAACAAATTCATTTATTTTAAAAAGTCTATGAATATGAATTTCAAATTCCAGGACTATAGTTACAAATGTAGTAAATAAGACAATTGCTAATTCTTAAAAGTTAAACAGATAGCTTTCCTTACATTGTATTTCTTTTGTTTCTCTCCCTCAGCATGCATTTCTTTATGGTTTAGATTTTTAGAAGTAGATGAATTAGTTAGAATTATTATATTCTAGACCTGGAATAGAATTTGCAAATTGCCTAATCTCTTATTTCATAGATGATCAAATAGCTCTTGAGGCATTAAATTTGTTCTTAAAAACATAAGTGAGCTTGACTTTTAACTGATGCATCTCATTGTATTTTTTCTTTCCTAAAGAATGTGTTTGGTCTTCAAGATCCGCAGAATGAAGGTGGGAAAGCAAAAAGCGAGAAATTAGTTAATTGACTTTCAAAAGTGGTAGGCATATTGCTTCTTAGGTTTATTTTCTACTGTATGCTTACCTTCCTGTTTACTGACGACCTGAAGCAAATGAACGAGGTTTGGATTTTACACAGTAGCTCCTGCTATCTTCTCATTCGTGCTGCCCTGCACTTTCCTCTATAACTGTGAAGATCCATCTGTGACAGCAGTGTGAGGTTGTGTGTCATTAAAATACAAGTCTGTCAAATGAAGCATTTCGTTCTATAGGTTACAAAAAATAGCACAAATGAGATTTGTGTTTCTAAATGCTGCAGTCACTTTTTTGTCTTTACTATTTTAGAGTATAATTTTTGGTTGATGACATTTTAAGACAGCATCTATATATTTCACAATGAATGATGACATGCTGCTAGACCAGAAAAGAGCTTGCAGACTTGTTTTTAAGTCTTTGGTTCAGGTATATTTCATGCACTAGCGATGAATCAGTTTCATAGCCAATTCACAACTGTTTTATATCTACCATTCTTGCTTACCTTTTCCACACATATGGTATAATTACAAAAAAGTGCTTGGTTAAAGTTATAATTAACAGTATTTATTTTTCACACATATATTCATATATTTTTTCATAGTATTTTATTTTTCATATATGTGTGAAAGAAAAGTTTTAATCTTGAGTTCATCTCAATAAGTAGATGCATGTAAACATTTCTTATTTTAATATATCTTATAACTATATGCACCATTTTTTCCAGAATGCTCTATGTTAACAAACCTATTAACATACATTGTAAAGAACTTGGTGCATTTTTGTGGTCAGACATTCAAAAATCTCTGTTATTTTTAAACTGAGGAACTTGTATCAGGTCACTGTGATCTCTGAGTTCTTTCATATGTAAAGTAGAATGATTATAATGCCTAGCTCAGACAATTGCTTCAAAACCAAAGAAAACTAATTTAAGAAGTCAATATGAATTGGTAAATATGAATTTTTATGTTAGTAAATATAAATTTCTATCTTCTTGGGCCCTTAATGAAACAACTGAATCAGCTACATTATTATTATTCTTAATAACACCTAATTTTAAGTTATAAATAACGAATGAGTTGATTCTATTTTTAAAAAACATAGAATGTACCAAACTATCTCTTTAAAGAGTTAAACTGAAAAGATGCCACATGATATAGACTCTCATAGAATATGAGTCGACAAGGTAATGATCACATGCATATACTTGCCAGTAGCATATACACATAAATTTTTAAAAATATATTCATGCAAATATTTCTCTGAAAATGCAGTGTGGCCATGTGTGGTAGTGCATACCTGTAATCCCAGCACTTGAGAGGCTGAGGCAGTAGAACTGCTGCACTTTTGAGGCCAGCCTAAATTACAATGTGGGTCAAGGTCAGCCTCTAAGAAAGCATAAATAACACTATGCTTACCTTGTTTATGAAAAGGCCCGGGGGCTATAATACTGTATCAAAAGCTGCTTTCAGACATGCACATCGACTGCAGACAAGGAATCATCCCGGTGGTATACAGCTATATACTGTATAAAGGTGTATACTGTATACTATATACCACTCTGGACAGACTTACACCATGCTTCTGATCCCCACTTATATTCACACTTTAAGTGCAGAGCAGAAGATAAACAAGACAAGAGAGAAAATTTGTCTACCTCAAAGCAAGCACAGTTACATCTAAGTGCTCTTTTATAGCACAGACAGACAACAACTCAAAATGAATGTACTAGATTTTGCCATTGGTTTTCTAGGTCTAAAACCATCCCATTTGTTAGTTCTAAACGGTACAAATTATGGGAGATACCTACTTCCTCTTAACTGGTTACTCTCGAAAAGAGATGCTAACAATTAAGAAGAGAATTTCTAAAGCTCTGTCTCTGTAAAACATACAGTTGTGGAATGTTAAGATTTTTGGCTGCCAACCATACACTAACACTAGTGATCATTTTTGAATTGACATAAAAGAAATTGAGAGTAAGAGCTGAATTACCAAAGCAGTAATCAACATGTCCCATTTTCTCCTGTAAAATATTAGTACAAGTCTTGTTGGCAAAAGTGCAACTCTAAGAAGCAAAAATATGCAGTATACACCACTATGTTGACACGTACAGCCACGTATGGAGAATTATGGGGTCAGGCTCAATTTACTTGATTCATTTTATGTTTTGTGTTCACAGATCTTGTTTTAAAACTCTCATTGAAGTACAGAATTTAGCTAATGACCTTTAATGCAAAATGCCATTGGTTCTGTGCATTTCTCATCCTCCTCCTACTCAACAAATATCTCCATCTGACAGTATTCTGGGTGCTATGCTAGCCTTTCATACTCAAACGTAAATGAAACGCAGCCTCTGTCATGAGGAGGTCACATTTTAGTAAGGAAGAAGGACTTGAAAAAGTACATATAAGACAATGTGATATACGTGTGTAAAGCATATGAATTTTTGTGTGTAATTATGATCGTTTCCAACTCGTGGTTTATTGCGAACAATCAATAAGGTGACTGTAAAAGCATTTACGATAAATCCAGTACTGAGGATACAATCAGAGTTGGCTATTATTACCCAATCACTCCTCTCTTGAATTTATCCTGTACTTTGTCGTCACTTACCCTATAATTTTAACAACATCTTGCTTAATATCTCTGAATATCCATATGTTCCTCTTCTATTCAGCTATGTGCAACACTGTCTTCCTCAGTATAAATCTCAGATGCCTACATTCTGCTACTAACTTACCTCTTCATCTACTCTCCGAGTGCTCCTCAATATCTCTCACAGCCTGACTGATTGCCAGACCAACCTGTCCTTTCATAGTAGACAAAGGCTGTTCTGCTTCAGAGCCCACATCTTCCCTTTTTGATTTAAAGGATCATCACTCTAAGAAGTCTTCTTTTAAACCTCCTTTCCTGCTGGGTCTAGGATAAGTGATGTGTTCCTCCCTTCTTAACCTGTGTACTCTGTTAATTCATTGCCTTGCTAGAATTGACAATAGCTATGTCAGTCTCTCTCACTAACCTGGAAGCTCACATAGAGTTTAACTTTGTAGTCCTAACATTTAGTGTATGACACTGCATGATTAATATATACTGGTAAAGAAAATTTGTTAAAATTATTAGAGAGTTTCACTGGACTATAAATTCCATGAAGACAGAAGGATAACTCTCACTTACTGTTATATACTCCCCTAGAAGATCAAAGGGATATAATAAATATTTCTGATCAATTAAAGAATGATAAAAGAAAAAAATCAATAGTAGTGAAGGCAAAATACATGTATTGTCCTGGTTCTCTCAAGGAGTTGTAAGTAAATTTCCTTTTGAAAAATATTCAATTCCATGTTATAGCACGATCATATAGAGAAAATCTATAAAAAGAAATTATAAATACCAATAATATTTAGTTTCTACACTAAATCTATACTTCCAATTTTGAATTTTTTCATTTTCAAATATAGTATGGCTATATAATATCAAGTATTTAATATTTTATAGATTTTTTCTGGCGTGTTGTTCAATATATATTGATGGTTTGTAGAAGTCACATTTCTGTGTGATTTTGGTTGTGGCATCATTTTGCTCAGAAATAACGAAAATGGCAGCAAAAATCTAAGGGTTGGAAAGATAACCTATTAATAATATTGAAAAATTACTCCTTTAATCCCAGCACTCGGGAGGCTGAGGTAGGAGAAGCATTGTGAGTTTGAGGCCGGCTTGGGCTACAATGCGAGTGCAAGGCTGGCCTGAGCTGCATAGTGCGATCCTGCCTTGAAAAACTAGGGCTGGAAGTTTGGTTCAGTGGTGTAAGTGCCTGTCTGACAGGCGCAAGGTTGTGAGTTCATTCCCCGGGTGCCAAAAAAAATTGAAAAATTAAATTTGCAGAGTAAGACTAAGAATGAAGTCAGTTTAGTTATGAAATAAATTTTTACTTTGAGTTTTATATATTACTTCTTATTATGATTTTACTTTTCACTTCTCTACTTACAAAATGGGAAATGCCCATAATTTGTAGAAATTAAAAGATTCCATGAGGGTTATTTATTCATTTTTATAGTACACATAAATTGGAGGCAGAGGATCCTTTTGAATTCAGGGTTTATTAGTGGAGATTTCAGCCATGGGTTGGGGATAATCTCTACGAGTTCATACTTCTCACGATGTCCGCTCTCTTTTCTTTTTTAAACTCTAAAACACTGAGCTTGGTAATGACTACTAGTTAACACAATATAAATCAAATAGGAAAAAATGGGATGTTTGGGAACACATTTCTTTGAAGCAGGAATGAACCAGGGTGCCATAGATACACTGACAACAGGGTCAGCTCAGAGTCTCTGTTATAACCTGAACTTGGTGCTCTGCTGCTCCTGTCCTGACCCTGAGTGCTCAGAGATACAGGGAAAAAAGAAGAGAGAAACCTCTTTCATCCCTTTAGAAAGTGAACAGCATCGTGCCAGCAACTGAAACAAAAACATTAACAACCTAAGTGGTGGGCTTTTATTCCCCAGTGTGGATAAAACAACTGAATTGCATTTTAATCTGTGTTCCACACAGTCAATTACAAATAATTTTCCTCCCTAATACTGCTATCTTTTTCATAGCAATTCTGTAAGGAGTTTATACAAACTGTAGTTGTATAGCTTTTCAAGACTTCAGTACAAGTGCTATTAACATTTTATTAGCATAGTTGAATGCTGTTTTATTCCCACATGTGAAAAATTATATTTTCTTTACTCATTCTCCAATTCTCAGTTTGATCTCCATTTGGTAACTGCTCCAAATCAGGAAGAGCCCAGGCTTCCAATATTCTCTCATAAAACTGGTTTTGCATGACAGAGCCAAATAGAATGTTTTCCTGCAAAATGAAATTTTGAATCCAGGCCTGCTGGGAAACATAAGCCTCTGGTTCCCAAAGAAGGAAGGAACCAAAGAAATAGCTTTGACAAGGGAAAAGAAGTTGCAGGCACCACACAGAAATAAGAGGTTTAGTCCATGGCTTTACCTTCCTTAGCATATGTGTGCATTAAAATGTATATATAATTTATAATAATCATAGTTATAATTTATATGTAATTTGTAATAATTATTTACACTTTTATATCTTGATTATTTCTTATATACAAATAAATAGATCGTAATATCCTATTTAATACTGTTTTTCTTGCTTTGGTTGTGTTTTTTGAGACAGGGTCTTACTGTGTATTTCAGGCTGGTTTTGAACTCACCATACAGCCCAGGATGACCTTGAACTTGTGGCTGTCCTCCTGCATATACTGCCTAATTATTACTGTATTATACATGTTCATTAGCACTCCCTTCAAATGAGTTACTTTGTGCTTCTTACTCCCTTTCAGTGTAGCTTCTACCAAAATTCTCACTCTCATGTAGTATTTTCCTGAAGCAGATGCTGAGTGTATTAGTTTTCTAAGGCTACTATGATAAGGTAGCACAGCCTGGGTGGTTTAAACAACAGAAATTAATCTTACAGTACTGGAGGCTGTAAGTCCAAGATGAAAGTGTTAGCAGGACTGGTCCTTCTAAGTCCTTTTTCCTAGGTTTGTTGATGATTGCCCTCTCTGTGCCTCCTCTGGCATTTCCTTTGTATATTTCTGTGTTTTAATCTGTTTTATAAACTTTTGTTTTCATTAGAATATATTTTCAGTATATAATGATTGCGTTCGTTCTGGGGAGTTGGCATATGTACATCACACATCTTTCTTCTTTATACATTCCCTGTCCTGTTTTCATAAGGATTTCAGTTCTATTGGATTAGGATCCACCTTAAGGGATAATTTTAATTTAATCAAGTTTATGAGTTACTGGTGATCAGAATTTCAGTATATAAGCTTTTGGGAGAATAATTCATTTTATAACCTGTGATAGTTACTGGAGAGTCCATTATACATTGAGGCTCAATCCCTATGAAAAGAAAGAGGAAAGAAAGAGCAGGTAGAGGAGAAAATGACAGCGCTGTGTAGACCTGAGGAAGGTTTAGCCTGTCCTCTAGAGCTGCAGAAGGCTGTTGTTCATCGGTTGTCTCAATTTAGGCTGAACAAGAGTTAGACCCTGAGCCAAGCTGCCATCTGCAGCCAAGACCAACCTTAATGGAGTTGGCTTACTGATCATGGAACTTGCACAGCAGGCAGCAAGGCCCTCTTAGAAGGGCAACCTGGTGAGCACATGTCTGTTTTGCACACTGATCACCAATCTTAAATTCATTTTTTGATCATTTTATCACTTGAAATAATTCCTAACTATATGATAATGTACTGGATTAAGTATCCTCTTAATTAACCCTTCTTTTCTTGAAATGAATCAGTGGTACTTGGACTGGAGCTCTACCTTTCAACCTGTCGGATGGATTCTATCTAATATTGATTTTGGAGTATTTTGACTACTGCACATTCTATAACAATAACAGTCATTTAAAGTGCTTTCTCAGGTAGGCCTATATGCAATTATTAGCCTTTTGATTTCTACCAACTACTTGAAAGATCAAAGATTAAAATTTAATTCTTTGTCGAGTGTGTAAGACACAGAATGGCTTTTGATCAAAAACAATGTAATTCTGATCTGACCTGATTTCAAACACAGAAGTAATTGCTCTTGAATTGCCTTGTGAAGTGAATAATTTAACCTTTGATTAGAACAGCATATTAAGTCAGTCCACAGGTGAAAACTATTTTGAAGGTTTGTGACATGTTAAGCAAGGTAAACTGAAAAGGGAATTAGTACAAGAGAAAAGACTAAAGGACATTGGGAAAATGGCAACATAAAACAGAAATTAAATACTACACTGAGAGATATAGGCTTCAATCGATATTATAAGAGGTAAAAATTAATTTTCAGAGAGTACATTTTCCTTTATTGTTGTATAATTATTGTTTGCCATACACACACACACACACACACATATATATATATAGAGAGAGAGACAGACAGACAAAGAGTCTGCCAAAAATTGTATATATCAGGAAAATAAAAACTTGTATGAATATTTTAATACTAAATTTACTGAGACATCACAGGATTAATCCAAGTTACTTTTGGCCTTTACGATTATCTCTTTATAAGAGGTGCTCAAAGTAGTGTCTTCCCGACATTTATTGCTTTTGTAAACTGAGGAATTGTGTATACACTTTTTGGAAGATATTGTATTTCATTTGTAATAATGAAACAGTCATGAAAGTTTTTCTAATTTAAAATGGTCTCCAAGAACACTGAATTCTTAGAAATTTGCATAAATGGTGACTGGTATGAACCTTTTTTAGTGAGAAACTAGAGGATGTTACAGAAAACATATGATCTTAAAGTTTGGACATTGAAATATAAAATATGCCTCAGAGAAGTGACAATCTGAAGCTTTGAAAAACAAAGCTGTGCACAAAAACACTTAAACCCTACGTGTTAAATTGATCAGGTCACCATAATGATCATTTTATTTAACTAGAGATTGCCAGGAAGGTGGCCTCGCATGTGTAAATATTGTATTCTCTCTCTAGCGTAAAAAACTTAAAGAGTAAATAAGATCCAAAATGTACAATAGATATATTGAAAGTAAAAGGGAAGGAAACTGCTTTAAAGGAGAGAACAACTGGGATAGCAGAAAGGAGAAAAGAAAGAAAAGATTATCTATCTATATATCTATGTACATGTGTATATATATATATATATATATATATAGTAAGTAACTATAGTACTAGTCTGTGTTAGTTCATCAAAAGGAATAGTTTGTGCTTTCATTGTTCAATTGTTTGATCATTTTTTCCATACTTATGTCTTGTAATTTAAACAACTCCTTTGAGGATGACAATACACAATATATTAACCAGTGTTAATCTACTATTATTTTGTTTTAAAATTCTTTATCATAGATTTATTCGTTTCTATTTTTAAAATAATAAAAATATAGGGAAATAATTTGAAGTGTAGTGTTTCAAATTCTGCCACAAATCTAGAACAAATGCTTCTTAAAGGCCAAAGTAATTAGCTGTAAAGACAGATAATATCTTTTAACTCGTACGAATACATTTTAATATAAGATTGTTTCCTCTGCTTTATCTTTCAAAATGGCATTGTTATGCTGTCTTTCATTACCATGAACACTTTCCTATTTATACACATTCAAAGTCATCAGAAACAATTGTTACCCTTGCAATGGCAACAAGAAACACTGAAATGACACCCAGGATTCGGAGGCAGGTTTATTTACATTGAAGCGCACTGATAAAGATCATTCCCAGAATATCAGGTCCTGATCTCTGTTGGTCTGGGGCCTATATGAGACAAGTGAGCAGGAAGTACAGAGGCAGAATGGCTTGTCAATTGGGGATTGGTTTATATAATGTGAATCACAGTAACCAGCTATGCATCACAGTGACCAGCCATTTCTAACAAACAGGAAAAACTGGAACTGGAACAGGAACTGTTACATGGGCAAGTAAGGCACAGAAGTGTACTGACTAGAGGAGGGTGTGTCTTCTGCTACATTTCCCCCCTCTTTTAGTTTCCATAGAAAATCTTTGCTGTGCATATTACATGTGATCTTCTGAGACATGATCCAACTAGAAACACTAACGTTAGGGTTGTCAGTGATCTTAGTCAAGGTCCCCAATAGTATAGCAGAATTTTTCCCAAATTTGCTTTTAGGAAGAGACAAAATTTAGGCCTTTGTGTTCTGTAACATTACTCTAGCAATGTAACGAGGGAGTTAATCTGATCTATGAGAGTATC
This sequence comes from Dasyprocta punctata, assembly GCA_004363535.1. NCBI lineage: Eukaryota > Metazoa > Chordata > Mammalia > Rodentia > Dasyproctidae > Dasyprocta > Dasyprocta punctata. Next base: position 38,467 of record RJWM01008735.1, read on the forward strand.
TAATGGGCCTTGGAAGCTCATCAAATCTTAGTTAAGTGTTTGTTCCATTTTCTTGGGGCAATTGACCATAGAGTTTAAGGCAAAAACCACAGCTAGCCAGGGCAGAGAAGTAAGGACTAGGGTAAGCAGCCTGAAAATACACAGAAGTCAGGGGGAATAGGTATAGAGCAATCTTGTGAACTGTGTCCTCACGCTTTAGCCATGTGTGGACTAGTCAGTGTCCAGAATAACCAGAGCAGGGCTTTGAGTGTGTCCTGTCTTCAGAGTGAGCAGTCTGGTCCAGGGAAAATTTCAGCAGATCTAAGGCTGAATTTCTGAAACGTGTAGAGGTAGTTAATATGTACCTGGGTTATATGTGTGTGGGTTACAAGCTATGTTTTAACTTTTCTAGTGCTTTTGTATCCTGTATACTATATGTGGTTTCTACTTAATATAGTTTTTGAGTTACCTCTGCTACAAATACAAGCCCATTGTCATTGCCAATGATTAAGGGTAGGTCATATCTAGAGATGATTTTTTACATTAAGACCCTACCAACTTCTATTGTTTTCTCAGTATGAGTAGGGAATGGGAGGTCTGGGCCAGTGACAGACATTGAAGCCTGAGCTGGCTGCAGGGATATGGGTGCCAGTGCAGTGACTTGAACTTGCAAAATATATGGTGGGGGCAGGTCTGATGGCTGGGGTTGATGTTTCAGTCATTTGGATCTTTTGGAGGGGGCTTAGGCCTCTAGAATAGATTATTTTGTGTCATTGGCAAAGGCTTCCAAACAGCAGCAGGATGCAGTTTGCTGTGTATTTCCCTGAAGGAGAGATTTGGCCAAAATAGTTTTGTCCAAGGTAATCACAACATATCTAGCCAGTCAGACTTCATTTCTAACAGAGTTACTTCCATCTGTAACCAGGGTGTACTCAGCACCTGTCAGGAGGTCCCTTTTTAAAATAGTTTATCCCATTACAGCATGTGGCACTTGGACAGTTAGGTCTCGGTCTAAGGTGATCTCATTAACTTTCATGATCAGGACAGTGGTTGTTAGAGTGTGGAGGCAAATGGGGAGGCAGCCCTTAGCAACTGTATCTAAGTATTCACACAGGTAGCCACTGGGTGCTCCCAAAGGCTGACAGTCTGAGTGAGCATCATTGTTTTTGTGTACTCAGTGATCCAGATTTTATAGAAGCCAGCAGCGCCAAGACATTTGTGAAGTTTTTTTTTCTTATAACAGTTTATGCCAGATATTGCAGCAGAACTTTTTTATCTTTCCAGCAGGCAACCTGAATGTCATTAATTAGAAATGCTTTTTTCAAGGAGGAAATAAGTTTTTCAACCTCTGAGAGATTGAGTCCAGGTCAGTTGGCTTTTCAGTCCAAAACCATGGTCTCTTCACTTAATGGCAAAGAGGGACTGGCTGACAGGAGTTAATCAAAGGCAGGAGAAGGCAGTCTTTAGGTCCAGGCAGGTGTACCAGGAGATCGTGGGTAACAGAAGACTGAAGCAACATATACAGAGAGCAATTGCAGTGGCACTGGGAACTCTTGATATGTTACATGCAGAAGAGTTGTATTTTAGCAGTTTGACAGTTTACAGACACTTTGCAGTTCTGAAGCCCCATTTTTTCCTTTCTTGGAGTATTGTGATAGCTAGGCTCTCCCTGAAAATAGTGGGAGAGTTCCTAACCTCTTATGGCACTTGAGTCCAAATGAGCTGGCTTTTTGTCTCTGGATTTTCCTAATTGAAGGGGCTTAAGGGAGCAACTTTCAAGGAGAGGAAGGCATCTTTCAAATCTACAACATTCCAAAAAGGGTGTGTGGGTCAGGAACCACAGAGGGCAAGGTGATCACTGTATTGTTGAAGGCACAGAGATCTTGCCCAAGGTGATTAACATGCTATCAGGCTGCTGTGTGGCTGGATGCCTGTTTGTGCTTCCCATGATTTCTGACAGCAATGGGAGTCACAGAGAGGTTGCATGGTTTATGACTCGCCCCAGAGGTGAGTCTTTAGTATATATCTCTGGGAAAAGAGTTTTCAGAACTTCAGGATTATGGTTATCTGTCTCAGGTTGATGCAGGCATCATCTTTCTCTTGAGGAACCATCAAAGTTGAAAGTGCAGGGTTAAATGAGAGGGAGGCTGACTGGCTTGATGTGAAGGAGATGCCCTTCCAGGCTATAAGTTTGTGCCTGGCAGAAAGGGCAAGAGGTAACAGTCCCAGTTGCCTCAGTGATGGTAACTTTTTGACAGAGGAAAATTTTGAAATCATAGTTCTGTTTCATTGTCTACCAGGAAAGTCACAAGTTTTCCCCCAACTCTTGTAATAACCATGGACTCTTGGGGATCAAATTGAATAGAAATCAGTCTGTCTTACCTATTTAGGCCTGACAGGGTGCAACTCATTTGTCATGGCTGATTGTCCAATTTTTCCTCAAGCAAAATGTGGAACTCAGAAGGAATTGTTGACAGTCATCTCAGGTGAGCATTAGATGACACCATTTTACCAGGATAGGCACATCTAGGGGTAGGGGGCTGTGTGGCTGAATGCAGGCAATGAATAGCTGAAATCAGTTCAATTGACTGGGTGTAAACATGTTGAGGAGTGAAGCTATAGGTGTTTGCAGCAATAGTGGTAGCCAACAAGGGTGTCAAGGTAGAATTCTCAGGAAGAATGGGCCTCTTTTTCCTTTTTTTTTTTTCTTTGAGTGGTTTGGATTCTAACCACTTTTTAACTCTATAATATCAGGAAATCCTCTTTTGAAGTTTTTTAGCATACAATCAAGCACTATACATTTACTCTGGCTTGTCCCCATTCTGCCTCCCTACAGTGTATGCTGTGTATCCTTGAATGATGGATCAACGGACAAAGGATGGGTGACTCTCAGAGAGAGACCAGCGAGATGCCCTTTGACTGCTCCCCTCGTGGGGACTTAGGTGCAACTCAGCTAAGGAGGGTGTGAGGCTTCTGTTATGCCTGAAGTCGATTGCCACAGAATCGCAGGGGAGGGCCCAATCAGTCATTGTGACCAGTGCTTCTCAGTCTTGGTGCACAGTTGGAGCAACCTATTTCTTATGCTGTCAGTTCTATTTACTCACACATTTATTTAGTAGGTGCCCAGAGATTAAATATTCCAAACCCCTTCCTTTGAGGGTGGTCCTGATTAATGGGAGTTGAACAGGACTGACAGACAGACTAAATGGAGTTCTCCTGGGGGTCTTATCAGAATCAGGCAGGCAGGCAGGCAGACAGACAGACAGACTGTGTCCTCCTTTTTTTGGGCTCCAATGTGAGCTTCTCAAGTGGGGAGTCAGGAATCCTTCTCCAGACCTCTGAGGGAACTTGAGAAGCCTCAAGAGGGAGCCTGCCTGTTGGGACCTGGAGAGGTCCTTGCTCCATTTGCAAGGGATACAACTAGTGGAGAGGTCAGCATGGTTAGTCTTCCTGGCCAACACACCAGATGCAATAGCAAGCACAAACACAGAAACAACACCCAGGAGTTGGAGGCAGACTTATTTATGTCAATGGACACTGAACAGAATCACTCCCAAAATATCAGACCCTGATCTACGGTGGTCTAGGGCCTATATAAAATATGCAAGCAGGAAGTACAGAAGCAGAATGGATTCTCAATTGGGGACTGGCTTCTACAATGTACATCATAGTGAACAGCTGTTTCTAAGAGACAGGAGTAACCACAAGTGAAACAGGAATTATTACTTGGGCAGCTAACAAACTGAAGTATACTGGCTAGGGGAAGGAGGGACATCCTCCACTACACCATAAGCACCTCAACAATAACAATGAAAATAATGATAATCATAAATAGTCATAGGGAACTAGATGCTTCTATCCCAACAACTACCTACATCTTATACCTCAACATATTCAATGCTTTTCAACTCATTATCATTAATAAGGTGAAATTTTGAGTTGATATCTTTGTGTGTGTGTGTGTGTGTGTGTGTGTGTGATGGCACTGGGAATTAAACCTAGGGCATTTTCACTGAGCTACGTTCTCTACCTTGTTTTATATTTTATTTTGAGATGCTTTTGCTAAGTTTTTTTTTTCAGCACCAGGGATTGAACTCACAGCCTCATGCCTGCCAGACAGGTGCTTAAGCCACTGAGCAAAACTCCCAGCCCTAGTTTTTTGAGGCAGGGTTGCACTGTGTAGCTCAGGCCAGCCTTGTGCTCACCTTGTAGCCCCTTGCTAAGTTGTTAATGTGCCCAGGCTAGGATCAAACTTCTCATCCTCCTGCCTCAGCTTCCAAGAATGCTGAGATTACAGGCATGCATCAACGTGCCTATCTAAATTGATATCATTTTTATCTTTACTGGTTTTTATTTTTCAAGATCAAATAACAACCACCTCTTCTCTCATTATTTAATTTATTCTTCAAAACAGAATTTGTTGTTTTTGTGCTTATTAGAAAAAGAGGAGTCATATTTGATTCTAGACTATGTATCAATAATGATGAGAGAAAAAAGGAGAACAAAAATGTTGTCATTAAAGGACTAGAATCAAGAAGGATATAAGAAAAACTAAAAAGAAAAGTAAAAATGAAAAAGGGAGTTAGAGATGAATTTTCCAAGAAAGAATAAATGTAAGAGGAATGAGAAGCTCACGTCCAGAGCATAGAGCATCTCCATCTTGTCAGAAGGGAGAAGGAAGGCTGGATCAACTTCTTAGTTAAGAATTAATAAGGTCAGAGGGTGTTGGGAGCCGTTGAAGCTGGAAAATGACCCAGACATGACCTTACCAAGTAACAAAGAGCACCTGGGTCAACCACGTGAAAAAAT
>RJWM01008735.1:43354-71539 GCA_004363535.1 Dasyprocta punctata
GTTGCTAGGCAGAGGGGCTAAAATTGACGTCATCCTTCCCTGTGTATAAATAAACCGGCAACATTGGTTGAGCAGTTCCTTTCCTCCCATCAGGAGGATAAGGGCTCCACCTGACTCCAGCTTTCTCTCTGTCTTTATTTTCTTAGCCTCTCGTGGTCCTTCACCCCAAGAACCTTAGGAGCCGCATGGGTCGCGGCAAGAGGGAAAACTCATTAAAAGGTACAGCATTTTAAAACAAACAAATGAATGAAAAACCAACAGAAAGAAACACAACTGATTAAGAACTTGTTAAATTATTATAGACTTCTAAGACTTTAATAAATAGCTGAGAGTAGATCTCCTCAAAATCCAATGGCCAAATTTTAACATGTAATCTATTAATATTATTATTGTTTCTGAGGTTGCTTTTAGCTAAAATAATTTACCCATGAGCAGCTAGAAGATTTCTTAGAAATAGAGTAGCCTAGATTACTATGGTGACCTTATAATGAATGATAATTAGAAAATGAATCAAATTATGATATAAATCAGATTGATTTCTCTATAATTAGTTCCAATTTAGTTAGTATCAGCAAACAATTGCTATAAACATTCACTAATGATTTTGTGAAGAATTTGAAGGATAGGATTCTGTTGCTAATCCATCTAGGGTTAATCAATTTCTAAGAACGTTGAAATGTTTGCTATAAATTATAAATGCCCACTACATACTCAGATCTTCTAAATGATTATTGACAGTAGTAACATATATAGCAATTTTCAAAAGGAGAATTAAAAGAATGTATTGTTGATGATATGTTTCTTTGGAAAACTCTTGTATGTTTTTGCATTTCTCCCAGAATGGCAGACAACATAGATGACTTTCCAGACCAAACAGTCTTGTAACAGCCATGAAAGCTCCTTCTAAAATCTTTGTTTAAGCTACATGACAAGAATAGAAGAGAGATAATACAGAAACTTCTTGTTACTGTTGCTTTTTAACATGCATTCTCACCTAGGTCACTTAATGCTGCACACAACACTGAAATCATTGCTTTTCGTATTTTTCCATCTCCTCATCAGCCCTAGTTATTTTAATTTTTTTTATAATAGTCATTCTCATAGTTATGTAGTGATAGCTCATCATGGTTTAGAAAGATTAGGTTTAAATGTAATTTCAAAATTATAAATGAAATCTGCTTCTAATGATAAAACCATAGTTTTGACAATATTAATATTCAGTTGCAATAAAACAATTATAAAACATTTAACGACTATTTGGATAAATAAAATCACATCTTTCTTGAAATTGATTTACGTTAGAGCTCTGATAGAAGACTTCAGTTTTTAAAAGATGGATGTAACTGTGTTGTAGTTTTCTTCACCAAGCACAGTTCATCAGTATACACAACTGTGGCTGCTTCTTTCCCCCTTCTTTGCTGTGCAATTGTTTTCTTATGTTCATTTCATTTTTATTATTACACAGTTATATTCATCTTGGGTAATGGTTACATGTACATATTATAGCTTGTTCTTTCTTTTACCTCCTTCCTCTTCCTTTTCCCTCCCTCTTCTCCTCTGGTTCCCCAACTGCCTTTTCCATATCTGTTGATAATGTTTGTCTTAGCACATGTTTTTGGCTTATAACATTTACATTGATTTGGGTTATTTGTTGCATGTACATGACGCATCTTTATTCCTCTCATTTTCACTCCACTTCCTCTTTTCCTCCTCTTTGATCCTTAAAGTACAATCAAAGAAAGATGAAATATGGATATAAAGGGGAAACAGGACAAATCTTTACTTAATAAGTGAGAACAACAGTAAACTAATAGCTATCTCTCGGAGAATAATTTCAGTTACCAATCTCTAGCTGGAGTCTACACACCATAGCAAAGTAAAACTGTTATTGTTAGAACTGAGATATCTTTGCCCAGAGAAATGTGGAGTGAAAATGTGTTAAAAGCATTGCATACCGCAGATAGTACTTGTATGCCCTCTGTTGGTTATTACAAGTTAAAACAAAATTTAAAGCATCCATGTGACAAACATGGCTTAATTGACATTTACTATTAATTTTTGTGACTCTTTAATTCAAACAAAAATAAATAAAATAAAATAAATCAAAGTTCTTAGATGAAAGAGTTGATTCCAATAGGCAAAGTTTACTTTTGCTTGTAAACCCAGACTTGAGGAAAAAGGTTGAATTTAAAATGGTCACAGAACCACAATTTATGTGAGTAAACCTCAGAACAAAAATAAAATAAAATAAAATAAAATAAAATAAAGGAACTCACTTTCTTAGATTTCTTGTAGTTTTAGCAGTCTTTCATTCATAGTCATATCTAAATAGCTACTAGGGATTGGAGATTACAGCTAAAAGCAGACTGAGCCAGTTATCTCACCAGTGATTTACTGTTGGGCTGATATTAGCAAGGCAATTTTCTCCCTGCTTATCCTGTTTATTCATTCAGTACTGATGAAATGCTTCTAAAACCTGGAAAAAAAATCAAACCTACTTTCATACGAGCACATAAATTTAAATTTTCATTTGAAAACAGAAAGTAAACCCTGCAATTGCTTAATAGCTAGATACAGTTTTCAAAAACCTAAGTAAAAGAAACCAACACTTAACAAAAGAACATAACGTAATATTCTTAAAGGTTTAAGTCACTTCGATAGAAGAAAAGTGTAAGTAAGAAAGATACAATGCCTTCCACTCTGTAATGTTCTCTATTTCTCACTAATTCAAAGTGACACGTTTTCAATGTAGTGTTAATCACAAAATGGGGGATAGGAGAAAGAAAAACAAAGAAATAAAATATCCAAATAATGATTTCAGCAGAGAAATGTTTCTTAATTTAAAGATACTTAGGTGTTCCCAATCCACCAGTGGCCCACGCATGGTACTTGTTCCCAGACTGGGCTTGTTTGCTGCTGTGGCTTCTCTCTAACCCCGTCTACAAATGGTACTGACTCAAGGGGAGAGGTAGACTGGGAATAACTAGACCCAAGCCTCTCCCCATGAGTCAGTGCCATTTGTGGACTGAGCTTAGAACAATGGCCACAGCAGCAAACAAGTCCAGTTTCAGAACTAATGCCACGCGACGGCTGTGGCCACAGTGGGAATAGCCAGACCCCAGCCTGTTCCAATTCATGGGCTGGCAAACAAGAAGTACCAGTTTTCCCCACTATTCCGCATAAGTATCTGGCTTATCCAGAGAAACACAGGCTGTGATGATAGCTATGGAGGTGAAATGCAGTTGCATACCTGTGATGCTTTGGTGTTTCAGTAACATTGCAGGTCTAGGGCCAGTGGTCTGATCATAGGTTTAGAGGATATCACTAAGCAGTGTGTCATCTAGGGGGGATCTCCTTTTGAGGGTTGCGGCCATTGTTGATTCCCTTTGGTCTTATTTTGAGGTCCTATGTCACTTCCATTGTTTTGTTGGGTTGGGTTTTACTCTCTTTCGTTTTGTTTATGTTAAATCCCATGGCAGTAGAAGCTATTTCAAGGGTAGCAAGATATATTATAGTTATAATTTTGTATTTGCTACTGGCTTGTTTTGAAATCCGTTATCACATTCATTGTTTTGCTTTTATTGTTTCTATTCTATTCTGTTCTGTTTGATTTTTACTGTGTAGGAAGTTATCTGCAGCTATTTTGAAGACATCAAACGTCATTATGGTGACTACTTTTGAATTCATAATGTTTTGAAGTCCTGTATCTCTTACACTGGTTTGTTTTGATTGGTTTTATTGTTATATACTCTTTAAAATAAAATAAAACCATGGTGGTCGCACTTAAAAAAAAAATAAAGATACCTAGGTGTACCAGGACCACAGCTGAGATCAACATTGGTAAATCAAGAGGAATCCTCAAAATGTTAAACAAAGACATAGATGTGAAAACTTTAGTGGCTGTTTAAGTATTTCCTTCATCCAGTAAGAAAGAAATTGCAAAAGTTGCCAGACATATCTGAAATTAGAGAGGATATTTTTTTAAAAAACCCATTGCTTGTGTTATCATACATTGCAGCCTTAAATTTAGGGATCATGATTTTAATATGGTTAATTCTTTACAGAAATTCAGTACTGTTGCTGAAGAATATAAAATATATATTATTGGTATAATATAGATCATGTAATTGTGTCTTAGACAATGACACACTGAGAGCATGTGCTGCAGTTCTTTTTAAAGACTTGTCATATTCTTCCTGCAGTAATGTTCCCATTTAGAATATGTATTAGTTTATCTTTTCTTTAAAGTGGATATATAGATGATTCATGTAAACTTATGAACCAGTTGAATGTGCACATGCTCTGACTTATACATAGTAATTTCTTTGTGTGATGAAAGTATGTGTGAAGAATTTCATGTGTGAATAAAATATGAATAAAACATAACTGATGAGTTATATTTGTTCTTACAAGCATCATTTACAAAAGGCAGAAAAATTCCTTTGTGCATGACAGTGTGCGTTCTGTCATGTATCTACCACTGACTGAAGCAAGCTCTTCTTGGACCATGTTGTCAAAGTATTTCAAATGGAAATATTCTTTTCACTTCTGTCATGCTCTTATTTTTGTTTTAATTGAAAAACTGTTTTAAATTTACCTACTTACAAGCTTCCCTTGACTCTCACCACTCCCTGGAGTGATAATTTTAGTTAAAGTTAATGTTTCAGTTGTATATGGTTTGCTTTTTCTTTGGCTTTGCCCACTGCTATGTTCCTCATGATCATTCAGAGTAGTTAAAATAGCATGAAATTTCTTATTTTTTATGGGGCATAAAAGAGAGACTGGACTCACTCCATATCAGTTTCTCTCTAAATACTGGTCTACAATATAGAGGGTGTTTCCAAACTACTATGAACTTCCATTTCCTCTTTTGAAATGAGACAAATACTGCTTCATTGTGATGAGAGTGAAAGACAATGTGTATATCTCATCTTGAACACAGTAAAAACACTCAATAAATATTTCTCCCTTCCCAGCTCCAACTTGTGTGCCTTTGATGGCTGCTCAAAAGGGGTTAAATGCAGAAAATGAAACTTTAGAACTACAACGAAACTGTGAAATGCAGAGTATATTTCATCTGGGAATTAGGAAGTCATATAGTCAATCTGTAAGAAACTTACAAAATATTTAAATCTTGTGTATGAAAATTTAGAACAATGGAAATACTTATTTTCCACTTTCAGCGTTTTGTTTTCTCTTCTACAAAAATTAATGTTTGTGTTCTTGAAACTTTTCATTCAGACAGATTCCATTTTGTATACCTTAATTCCATGTAACTTGTAAGTGCATATATATGTAGAAATTAAAAATCAAACAGTAAATATTGTGAATAACTCAACACATAGGGCTTCTCTTGACCAACAATGTGTGATGCATGTCACCAAAAATGAAATGCAAGATGACATCACATAGAATAGATACCTAGCTGATTTTGAAAATCCATTCATTGTCTGAAATTCAATAATTTTATTCTTATAGGCAGGTTCCAATGCATAAAGTTTGAAGCACTGTAAAGGTGTCAGACAGTGATGCTTGTAAATTCAGTATCATAGAAGAAAAACTGCACATGTACCAATATATACTGCACATACACACACAAGAACTCACGTTAAAAAACATGGTACACTCAGAGGGTCAAGTAAATCACTTCTACATTTGACCGAGTCAAACAATTTCCTTGAATTGTGGGGGATTTGGCAATGAGGGTAGGGGTTGGAGGAGGAAAATACTGTCCCCCAAGTCTTCTATTTCTGTTGCCCATGAATAACTCATTTCTGAGCAAGAATCTGGCAAGATTCCAATTTGAGGCATGAGCTTCATAGCAGTTTATATCTAGCTCAGTTCTGTCGCTCACCTGATGGTCCACATCTCCTTTCTGTTTGCCTTCCATTTCTTCATAGCTTGGCTTTTCTCACTGCTTTTTTGATACAGTGTTAGCAACAAAAGAGGAATATAAGAAAGAAAGAAACAAACAAAATATATAAAAGCATATTCCCTTTCGAGTTTTTTCAGTACTGATGTCGTGGGACTTCAGGCCACCTTTTTTCCCCTTAAATTAGTATGTGTTTGCAGTTCATGATAATTACATTCATCATTGGGAGAAGGTAATGCATTTCAATTATTTTTATTGCATTTCTCTTCTCCTTACTCTTTCTATCTCTAGATTCCCTTCCCATTTGAAAAAAAAAATCTATCTTCTGGTTTCCCATTGTGTTTCATTCATTTGATCTTTATATTATTTATACATGGGTTTCTCATATAAGAGCAGTTAAGTACTATTTAAATGTATGATTTATTTCACCTAACATTATACTCTCAAGGTGCATCTATTTTCTTACAAATAACTAAAATTCACCCTTATTTGTGGAAGAGTAGTATTCCATTGTGTATTAATTCCATATTTTTTATTTGAAAGAGAAAAAAACAAAATTTTAAAGCAATAATAAAGGAGTAATAATGGTTAATACATTGTGCATTGTTATCTTTAAATTAGTTACTCAGAGTAAAAGATATAGGCATTTAATTATACAAACAATATTAGTACAAACTTTTCAATGAACTAAGAGAAATTAGTAGTATAACTATCATATGTATGTATGTATATATGTATGTATGTGTATATATATATATATATATATATATATATATATATATATTAGCTTTTCCTTTTCTTCTTTTCTCCCCCCCCCACTCAGTTTTTCTTTCCTTTTGAACAGTTTCTTCTTGCTTAATAATATCTATTGTATGCTTTGGTTTTTATTTACTCTTCTAGCTTCTCAGACTATGGAGAAAATACAATGTTTACACATGTGAGACTGATTTATTTCACTTTTGAGTATGGTCTTGAGTTGCATTCATTTACCTATAAAAGTCTCAAAATTATCCTTCTTTATTGCTGAGCAGTACTCCATTGTATAAAAAGACCACATCTTTTTTACCCATTCTTCAGTAGATGGGCATTTGGGTTGTTTCCAAAATCTAACTATTACAAATTGTGCTGATATAAAGATGGGTACACATATATAGCAATGGTGCGATGTTCTTAATTTTTTGAGAAGATACTGAGAAGAGGAATATCTGGGTGGAATGGGACCTCCAACCCTAGTTTTTGGAGGGACATCTGCACTGATTTCCACAATGGTTGTACCAGTCTACACTCCCACCAATAGTGAAAAAAGGTTCTTTTTTTTCCCCACAGCCCTGACAGCATCTGTTTTTGGGTGATTTCTTGATGATAGCCAGTCTTTCTGGAGTGAAATAGAATTTCAGTGTTGTTTTAATTTGCATCTCTAAAATGATCAATAATATTGATCATTTTTTCATACATTTATTTGCTGTCTGCATTTCTTCATTTGAGAAGTACTTATTCATCTCAGATGCCCATTTTTGGATTGGGTCTTTAAATCTGGTAAGTCTGATGTTTTTCAATCTTTTCATATGTTCTCAATAGTAATCCTTTGTCTGAGGAACAACTGGCAAACATATTTTTCCACATTGTGGATTGTCTCTTCCCTCTGTTGATGGTTTCTCTTGGTGCACGCTAGTGTTTAAATAAAATGAGATCCCAGTTGTTGATTCTTTGTGATAGTTCCTGTGTTATTGGGGTTTTGTTCATAAAGTTTTTGCCTACATCATTGTCTTCAAGAGTTTTATGTATTCTATCTTCCAGCACATTTAACATTTCTCTTTTAATATTTAGACATTTGGTCTAATTCAAATTTTATTTAGTGCATGATGAAAAATATAGATCCAATTTTAATCATTGGCATGTCCAAAGCCAGTTTTTCTGGCACCATTTATTAAGAAGGTCATCTTTCTTGTAGTGAATGTGTTTGGCACCGTTATCAAAGATAAGGTAGCTGAGTATGTCTGGTGTTGCTTCTTCATCTTATCTGTCCCATTGATTTTTGGGTCTGTTTTTTTTGTTTGTTTGCTTTTGCTTTTTGGTTTTATTTTGCCACTACCATACTGCTTTTATCACAGCAGATTTATGGTATAATTTCAAGTCAAGGCTTGTGGTGCCCTCTGCCTTGCCTTTGTTGCCTAGAATTGCCGTTGCTGTTCTAGGATTCTTCTGGTTCCAAATAAACTTTAGGACTGTTTTCTCTATTTCTGTGAGATACATTGTTGAAATTTTGATTGGAACTACATCAAATCTGTATAACAGTTTTGGGAACATGGCCAGTTTCACTATATTGCTTCTTCTCACCCAGGAAAAATAATTTTTTGTTTGTTTTCTGATATCCTCTTCAATTTCCCTTTTCAGCATACTTTAATTTTCAATATAGAGGTCTTTTACATTCTTGGTTAGATTGATTCGTAGGTATTCATCCTTTTAGATGCTTTTGTGGAAAGTGTTGTTTCTCAAATTCTCTCTCAGTGAGTTTGTTATTCCTGTACAAGAAAGTTATTGATTTTGGAGAGTTCACTTTGTATTCAGTTATGATACTGAATTTGCTTATTGAATCTAATACTATATTTTAAAAATTTTTTATGTCAAAGAGAAAAAACAGAAAAATAAAGAAGCAAGCAGACAATTAAAAATGGCAATAAAAGAAAAATAACAACAACAACAAAAACAATGATGATATAGGATTTCAAAACAAGATGGTAGGAATTTAACAATGGTTGTTATATTGCATATTGTTATCCTCAAATTGCTCGGGATACCAGATACAGGCATGCAAGATTGAGCAAACAGTATAATTTCCCTTTGAGCAGTTTCTTTCCCTTTTACTATATCTATTGTTATTTTAGATCTACTTACTGTTTCAGTTTCTTACACTAACAAGACAATACAGCGTTTACACATGAAAGTCTGATTATTTCACTTATGAGTATGGTTTCTAATTGCATCCATTTACCTATAAAAACCTCGAGCTTATCATTCTTTATGGCTGAGTAATATTCCATTGTATAAAACCACCACAGCTTTTCAAATCTATTCCTCAGTTGATGGGCATTTGGGTTGTTTTCAAGATCTGATTATTACCTTCAAAAACCTTGAGTTTATCATTTTTTATGGCTGAGTAATATCCCATTGTATAAAAATACCACATCTTTTTTATGCATTCCTTAGTTAATGGGCATTTGGGTTGTTTCCAATATCTGGTCATTACAAACTGTGCAACAATAAACATGGGTGCACATATATCTTTGTGGTATGATGTTTTCAAATCTTCTGGAAAAATACCCAGAAGTGAAATAGCTGGGTCAAAGGGAACAAAGGTAAGGCAGAATACATCACAATTCCAAACTTAAAATTATACTACAAAGCTAATGTAATAAAATCAGCATGGTACTGGAAAAAAAGCAGACCTGAGGATCAATGGAACAGAATAGAAGATACAGACACAACTACAAACACACTAAGCCACCTTATTTTTGACAAAGGGGACAAACATGTTCACTGGAAGAAAGACAGCTTCTTTAATAAGTGATGTTGGAAAAACTGGCTTTCTACATGCTGAAGACTTCAAACTATACCCATGTATATCACCACGCACTAGACTAAAGCCAAAATGGATCAAATATCTAAATATTAAGACAGGAACACTAAGCCTACTGGAAGACAAAGTAAGTAGAAGTCTAGAGGACATGGGGTAAGCAAAGAGTTCATGAACAAAAACCAAACTGCACAGGAAATAGTTCAAGGAATCAACAACTGAGATCTTGTCTTATTAAAAAGTTTTTGTACATTGAAAGAAATCACCAATAAACTGAAAAGAAAACCCACAGATTTGGAAAAGACTTTTACCAACTGTCCCTCAGACAAAAGACTTTTATCTAGAACATACAAGGAGTTGAAAAAAAATCAGGCACCTAAAATTTAATCACTTAATCCAAAAATGAGCATCTGAGACAAATACACAATTCTCGGATGAAGAAATACAAATGGCAAATAAATATATGAAAAAATATTAAAAATCATTGGTCATTTGAGAAACACAAATTAAAACAACACCAAGATATCATGTCACTCCAGAAAGAATGCTAATATCAAGATATTACCAATTAGAAATGCTGGTGGGGCTGTGGGGAAAAAGGAATCCTTCTCCACTGTTGATGGGAGTGTAGACTGGTACAACTACCGTATTTTTTAATCTATTCATCTTGATGAATTTGAAGGTACTGTCAAGCTCTACCTATTGAATCATGTAACTGCAAAGATATGTATATATGCATATATATATATATATATATATACATATATACATATATATGGATAACTAGATTGAATGGAATTTCTAATTTTAGTTGTTTGAGGAATCTCCATACTTCCATAGTACAAATGGATCTCTTAAAGGTTAAGTGATATTTTGAGATTGTAAGACAGGTAATGTAGAAAGTAGGATCATACACTGGGAAACTGCATACATTTTAAAGTGAGGGAGACCTATATTTTACACTCAAATTCAATCTGTATTTATTTGAGACTATGTTAAGTTTCTCCAGAAAACAGAGTAAATAGAGGGGAAATATATATTGAGTCTATTTTTTTGAGGAACTCTAGTATAGTCTCACTGGTTTTGTAAATTGAAATTGGGACAGTTAACTACTAAGAGTCTTTATAATTTATAAAATTGGAATTAGCAATACATCTTTTGGGGTTTATAAGGATTACATGAGGAAACAGGCATAAGCTGACAAGCACAGCACTTGGAACATACAAAATGTTCAGTAAATGTCAGCTATTATTAGTGTTATCAGTAAGAGACTTCATAGCACCTGTTACCAGATTTCAAGGATTTTAACGGCTCACATTTTTAGTTATACCATTTGATTGCTATTTGGACTTCTACCAACTTTCAAGCCTATTTCATCTTATAAATGCTATTTCAAGTCTTGGACATTGCTTAGATCTTGAAGAAATCTTCTTGTATTTTACCTATACTGTACTACTTGATAATGCAAACTTTCTTTTCTGAATATCAATATTTAAAATCTTTAAACATACACTGCTCTGATTTTTTGGAATGTTATGACTACCAGTCATCCCGCTGAGAGCTGCATCGGGATCATGTTACTTTGTAGTGTGTCTCTATCAAATAAGCTAATTTAAACTTCAGAGATACTTAAGGCTACTCTCAGTTTCAGATCAATAAATGGATATCAATCCCCTTTAAAAGTATTGTATCTTGAACAATTTATTTCACCCCAATAGTTTATCTTTTTGTGAAAGTTCTGCATAAAATAATACAGCAGAGAATTTGTTTATTTTAAGGTAAATCAGTTTTTATATGTAATGGTATATGCTGTGGGCACAATAATACATGCACCAAGAACTTTTTGATGAAGAATGAAGTTCAGGAGACACAAAGCAAAAATACACAAATGGGATCAAACAGAAAACTTCTGCTCAGCAATGGAAACAATCAATAGAGTGAAGAGACAATCTCCATAATGGGAAATAACATTTACAAATTACAGATCTGACAGGCGGTGTTGGTGAGGACGTAGCAAAACAGAAACCTTTGCACACTGTTAGGAATGCTAAGTAACATACCCATAAGAACCATGGAGACTCTTTAGAAAGTTGAA
Source organism: Dasyprocta punctata (assembly GCA_004363535.1). NCBI lineage: Eukaryota > Metazoa > Chordata > Mammalia > Rodentia > Dasyproctidae > Dasyprocta > Dasyprocta punctata. Next base: position 54,896 of record RJWM01008735.1, read on the forward strand.
AATAAAACTACTATATGACCTAGTAATCCTATTACTAGATATGTATCCAAGGGAATATAAATCTATCTGCCAAAGACACATCTATACTCTCCTATTTACTGCAGTGTTATTTACAATAGCCAAGAAATGGAAACAATCTACATTTTCATCTACTGATGAGTGAGTTGCATATTTTAACCACAAACACTATCAATATTTGAGGAGATGTTTTGCCTGGTTTAACAGTATACTATGTACATATGTATCAGAAAATCACAGGGTAACCCATTGATGTGTATAATTTTAGGCATTTTGCATCAGTAAGAAAATAAATCTAATTTAAATTACACAAAAATCTTGCCAAAAGAGGAAATTTTATATGATTATCAGGGAAATTCCATGTGGGATTAGGAAAATTTTCCTTAGAATCTTTTTTTAAAGTGTAATGTAAACGCAATAGAATTTAAAATTAAAAACATATACATAATTTTACAAATTTTCATCCCTTTCATTTTCAAAATATCTATTGTACATTTTGAATCTTATCTATTCTTTTTTTTACACTAAGGAGACAATACAATATTTATATATGAGAATCTGATTTGTTTCACTTATGAGTATGATCTCTAGTTGCATCCATTTATCAATAAAAGTAAGTTTATCATTCTTTATAACTGAGTGATACTCCATGGTATAAAAATACCACACTTTTTTATCCATTCTGTGGTTGGCATTTGGGTTATTTCCAAGATCTGGCTATTACAAATTGTGTAGCTATAAACATGGGTGCACGTATCTCCCTGTGGTATGATGTTTCCAATTCTTTTGGGAAAATCAAAACTCTACTCCCAGTTTTTCGAGGACTCTCCACAATGATTTCCACAGTGGTTGTACCATTGCAGAGGCAATATGAGTGGCATGAGGGCTGCAGCTTTCACTGTCAGCAATAATTTGCAACATATATTTTTTTGTAGAAAAATTCTTGTATTTTCATCTACATCCCACAGAAAAGAAACTGAATGTCATCCAGTCACTCCCCCATAGAAATCTTTTTTACACTAGTGATGAGATTATTGACTTTCTTGCCTATTTCATCTCTAATTTTCTACATAATTCCTTAAAATAAGTATGATTTCTGTCTTTTAAAATACTTACATTTAGTCATTGGATGAGAAACAAAGAAGAAAATGCTTTCATAGTATTTACCTTTGAATTTTAATGCTTTTTTTTAATCAAAAACGTTCCTATATATCTCAAATCTGAAATCCACTTCCAGAAACTACATATGTATTATGACTTTCAGATACTGAAAAAAGTACAAACTGCCCTTAATGATGACTAGTATATTTCTAAACCCCAAATAGTCAAATCCAGGTTATGTCATTTATGTATTACCTTAATTCCATGTGATATTTCCTCAAGTAGTTTTATCTGTTTATTATCTGTTTATCTTTGTTGTTTGTTTGATATGTGTTCGTGTATATATATATATATGTATATTGTTAAATATATATATTACATATACAGTACCATATAGAGGAAAACACTTTATATGCAGTGTTTGGTGATGTCTGAGTTTCATTTGTCCACTGCTAGTCTTAGAATGCATTCACTTCAAATAAAGGGAGACTGTATAAATATACATACACATTTCTTTAATTTCTAATTTCTTCAAATACATAATTGCAATATTTCCAAGATAATACATAGATATCATTAATCTTTGATGTATTTAAATTAATAAAATACTTTCATAAGCAATACATATGCATATATAGATACTAATTTAACATGGGAAGTCATCTGTCTCTCATCACAGTGTGAATTTCTTCAGTGCGGTGAACTTTGGTGTTTCTCCATTCTTACAGTATACCATATACATAATAATGCTTGGTAGAGCATCAGAACATATATTGAAAGTGAGATAAATGATTGACCGAATGTAAAGGAAGACTGTTAAAATTAATTCTGTGATGTATTCCCTTTACCGTCACTCCTAGATCACAGGCCTCTCTACTCTTTAGACTAGTAGGCACACCCCTCTCTCCAGCCTGTGTGCAGGCATTACCTTTGCTTGATTCATCTTGTCCTCAGACATCCGCATGGATTATGCCTTACCATGTGAGTATATAATTTCCTTCCTAAAGAGTTTTCTTCTGCCTAAAACCCGACACCTTATCCTTGCTGTTTTTTTCAGTACATACAAATTATCATGGGACATCATGCCATATATCCATGGATTTGCTTGGTTGATATCTACCTTCTCCACTAGCCTCGTGAGAACTGGAGCTCGTCAGTTCTCCTCACTGTTCTCCTTATGACTAAAGCAGCAGCAATGGGCACAGAATAGATGCCTAACCAATATTGTTTGAATGACTAGATCAACGTTAAATGATCTATTCATTCAACCAATGATGTTCTGTATTTACAGCTTCTATTCTTCACACACACCATACACATACACACACACACACACACACACACACACAAACACACATATACTGCAAGTTCAGATACATTCATATATATATATATATTTTTTTTACCCACATGTTTATCATCAGCTCATCAGAAAATGCACTTTTAGCTTGTCACTTGTAACCTGATACCTGATGTCATGATATTTTCACCTTCAGCTTTTTAACTCTAATCACAACTAAAGCATTTAGTGGGATCACATGAAGACTGCCACTCATGCTAACTCTGCTGTTCCCACTCTTGCCAAAAGGGTGAGGCAGACATTAGGATTTGTAAAAGGGCTGACCAGATGACTTTCATGCTAATATCAAGTTAATATTTCCCCAGGGGAAAACTTTTTAGAGAAATATTTGATAAAAGTAGGGTTTATAAAATAAGAAGCAAACTATTTTAAAACGGTGTGACTTATGGACATATTTATGGTCCAACAATGGTAACTTTTATGATTAGTTGCTAATGTAGTTAGGAAAACACAGGGCTATTTATGTATTGTGGCAAGGTAATATTAAGAGACATGATATCTACAACTACATGCTGTGAGCTCAGTTCCCATTTACTGGCTCTCTTGGCCCTGGATCTCTTTAGGATCTGTAAGACCATGCAATTCCCTCATTTTGGTCCAAGAAGATAAAATGACCTATAATTCTATATGCCTAACTCACTTAAGTTAGAATGTATTTTTCTTTTCCTTCAAAAAATGTGATTGATGTATAAACCTCAAAAATCTAATCTCCTTCAAAAGACTGTCCCTGACTTTGAATGCACTTACTCCTTGGTTCTTGCCACTTTCTGAAACAGTTATGGAAGTCCTCTTTGTGTCTTTAGCTGCACTGTTATGGCTGCCTCAGTGTCCTAAATCCATTCAAAACATTTACCTTTCATGGTCGTTTTGACTTTGGGGAAGATTCAGAATTTGCACAGTATTGGATTTGGTGAATAAGGTGGGTGAGGGCATACTGCAACATTTTTATGAAATTGTTTTTCTATTAGATGGCACTTAATAGCAATATTCACCATATTCTTTATCATGCCTTATAAAGACACAAAAGAGGATTTGCAGAACTGCTTCAGAAATTGGCAAGAATTATGGGATGAGTATGTTTGAAGTGTGGGGGTATACTCTGAAGGGGATTAATGGCAACCTTTTAGTGTAATAAGTTTTTTAAAATGTAAGCATTCACCATATATTTTGACACTTCTCATACATAAATTCTATAGCTCTTTCAAAGAACATTTTGAGACTTCATGTGAAAACTTTAACTCTGTATAAACCTTGCAGATTTCATGCTCATCTGATCTGCAAAATCTGCATTTCATTTTACAAATTTATTAAATATCCTAACATATCCAGTTTATTGAAGTCAGAGGTTTACACATTCACTCATTTATGGAGTCCTCCAACATTAATAAAAATTTACAAAAGTGATTATCTTTGACAATTAGGACATAACAAGTAAATAAGATTCTAAATCAAATCTTGAACAGTTTTCAGAGGAGTACAAAGTACGATCAATGCACACCTGTTGATTGAATGACAGGTTGATAAATAGGGGAGGTAGGAAACTCTTTGTTTATAGTTACAATGTAAGAGACTCTGCATGGTAAAGAGAGGGTGTTCCAAATTATATTTTCAAAAAAAATTAAATTTTAGGATTATGCTAGTAATCAGGATCAGCCAAGTTTTTTGGTGAGAGGGATGTAGAGTTTAGGGCTGAAAAGAAGACAAGAAGGATAGAATTCTTGTTGCATAAAAAAGTAAAAGAAGGAGAAGGGCAAGAGAATGGTAGAATGTAGAGTGAGAATGATTGTGAAAGGAAGAAATTTTATCTATACACAAACATTGGCAATTACAAAAGCATTCAATTCCATTTGCTTTCTGAGGAGTTAAATTACATAATAATAGACAAAGATTATTATTTAGTTTCATGGATTGGGGTTGACTAGCAGTTGTAGGCACTTTAGTGGAAGAGGATCTTGCAGGCAAAATAGTGAACCAAAGTTGATATAATGTTGAATATAATGAGTCAATATTCTTTTAAAGCAAAACAAATGCAGGTGCAAATCACAGCTTAGGAACTTTTAATATACTCCACTATTTTTCTAGTTCTCTTGTTTTAAAACATTTCACAGAGCAGCTCACTCACAAATGAGACATTCCTTTAATTCTTAACTTTTTTGTAGATCAATCCAAATATATCTATTTTAATTTTTACTGAGGTGAGCATGTTAAAACATGAATATTGCTAAAAGACCAGAATTTGAGAAAACACTACAACAAAAAGTGCTACTGCATAACCATAGCAGGCAAAATCTGAGCGGAGTTTATAAAAAGTAACCAGTTGCCGAAATGTCATAGGACAGAAAAGAGAAAAGAAATGTTAAACACCTGAAGTAAATGCTTATCAGAGTTCAGTATTGAATTACACACACATGCACATGTAACCCTATATGTTGCCCTATTTGGTATCTGCTTCTTTTCTAAAATATATAAAATCAAGATTTTTTCAAAGGCTGGAGAAAAGAAATTATTTTCTGATTTTCACATGCTAATTCATTAAACTCTTAACTCTTCTGGATCAACTACATCAGAAAAGTTGAGAAAGAGATAGTTGAAACTTTTTTTCAAAATATCCCATATTCCCAAATGTAAGGAAAGAGGACAGTCAGAATATGCATAGGGAATCTCTAAGAGGTCACAGGGATGCCTTCTACAATCTCAACTTTACTGGAAATTTTATCCATATCTAATTTCTCTTTCTTCTACCTTTGTTTTCTCAATTTTGGTGACACTTTGACCCTAAGGATTAGTGCCAGTGCTCATGATAAGAAATAAAATGTGGATGGTTTAAGCCTAACAGTCATGATTATCCCTAAACTATACCTATGGATTAAAATTCAGAATGCCTGATGTACACTTAACATTTTATATTCAGTCTTACCTTCTGTTTTTAACTGCATCTCTGTGAATAAATAGTAATTTTAAAAGACCACATATGCATAGTGGTGAAGATAGCCTGAACATATACTCTGAAATACAATAAATTGGCATGTCATTTATTTGATGCAGCTCACAGTTCTTCCTGTAAGTAGTCCCCACTATTTCACAGGTAAAATATCTAAAATTATTTTATAATTATACTTTTTTCACTGTGACTTTGGGACATCAAAAATGTCCCCTGTCATTGTAAACAGATATTTTGAGTGAATCTGTAGATTATTATGACCAGAAGAAAATCATATGTAATTATATAAGATTATATCTAATCTTTTTGAAAGAATCCTAAATGTAAAAACTCATTCACTGCATAGTAGGTTTTATATTTCTTAACTGATTGCTACAGATGTCATCTATTAGAACCCTACATTATTTTTGCAATGGAAAAATAGTAAAAGACTTCTTGGTCTTTAAATTCAAGCTAAGCATTCCAAAAGGCTATGTATAGAGGAGCAACAGACAGACAAATCCACACAACATTAGACAGAGGGAGGGAGGGGTTGGCGGCTCATACACAGGGAGTGTGTGCAAGGAGAGAGAGAGATAGAGAAACATACACAGGTGGAAAGAGGGAAGAAGGAAAGAGAGACAGACAGAGAGACAGAGAGAGACAGAGATAGAGAGAGACAGAGACACACAGACACCCAGAATAAGCCTGCAAAAGAGAGACTGACACACACACACACACACACACACACACACACACACATATATATATATATATATATATATATATATATGTGTGTGTGTGTGTATGTGTGCACGTGTGCCTATGAAGTGGGGTGTGGAAAGAGAATTGTGTGTGTGTGTGTGTGTTTGTGTGTGTGTGTGAGAGAGAGAGAGAGAGAGAGAGGCTGAGGGGAAGAGGGAGATTTAGCCATTTCTAGCCATCTTAGTTCAGACATCTATGTTAAGAAGTTATAAGGTTATATCTGGAATCTTTCAGCACCAGCACACAGGGAGAACTAAGGCAACCCTACCCACAGCCAGAACTATGACATCCAGACATGCATCGTCATTTGAGCTGCTGCAGGTACATCCAGGTTTTCAAACCACTCAGCTTTGACCCCAGTCATGGTAAAGCAGAGAAAAACAACCCTTGTCTAAAGTCCCAGTGCTCTAAATTGTAAACATAATCAAATGGTTCAGTTTCAATGTGGTTAATTTTGCAGCATTTAGATTACCAGAGCAGTGCAGGAAGAAGGTGCTGAAATACATAGTAGTAGGTGCTCAACAAATATCAGAGGAATATATCCTTAGGTATTATCTGGGATTCAGGTAACCATGATCATTTTCATGAATTAAATGATTAAATGTTAGAAATCATAATTTTTAAAAACCATAATAACTTGAAGGCATTAAATATTTTAGTACTGAAACTATACAAGCTAATTTTTTTTTTTTTTTTTTTTTTTTTTTTTTTTTTTTTTTTTTTTTTTTTTTTTTTTTTTTTTTTTTTTTTTTTTTTTTTTTTTTTTTTTTTTTTTTTTTTTTTTTGCGGCACCGGGGATTGAACTCACAACCTCGCACCTGTCAGACAGGCACTTAAGCTGCTGAGCCAAACTCCCAGCCCTGGTTTTTTGAGGCAGGGTCGCACTGTGTAGCTCAGGCCGGCCTTGCGCTCACGTTGTAGCCCAAGCCGGCCTCGAACTCACAACGCTCCACCTACCTCAGCCTCCCGAGTGCTGAGATTAAAGGCGTGCGCCACCACGCCCGGCGCTAATTTATTTTTAATTTTTTAAAATTTTTAAATTTTTTGCTGTTTTCATAAAACAGTAAAGGATTCGGTTTCATTGTCTTTAAACTCTGGCAACTAGATATAGAAATGCTTCAAGTCACACACACATACAAAGATATGATATAATTAATTAGTAGAAATATATATTATATATTTTATAATGTATATGATACAGTATATGTTTTATATTCTACATTTCACACAATAATGTACTGACATTATATATACTATATGTATATCTTGTCATCCTGATTGATAAAGTTTAATTTGAAAAAGATCACAGCTAAGAAATACAGTGGAAGACTCTATTACTTTTTTAAAAACATACCTATGAGGAAATCTAGAATTTGAATATTGCTCTAGCGCATGTTAACTATTTTGGCTCATCAAGAGTTAAGCGTCTCTCTTTTTCTACACTGTAATCATTCTATTTCACTGCTGTTTGTTATAAAGGTTAAATAAGATAATGTGATGTTTCATTTTATGTATCAACTTGTCTGGGTGAAGAGATACACAGATAACTGATAAGACACTAATTCTGTGAAGAATTTTTTGGAAGAAATTAGCATGTTAATTAGTAGAGTAAGTAAAGATTGGAGGATATAGTATGCTGTCCAAAGAGTTGAGGGCCAGGCTAGAAAAAGCAGTGTAAAAAGGCCAAATTTACCCTCTTTCCTGGAATTGTGATATTCCTGACCTACTTTGGATGTCATGGATCCAGGGTCTTAGATCTTACATATGGACTGAATTACATCCCCGGTCTCCTGATTTCTGGCTTACACACAACAGATTATGGAATTTCTTGCTCTCCATAATTGCATCAAACAATTTTTATCAGAAATTCCTCCCTTATGAATCTGTATATCTGGAGAACTCAGAATTAATGTGATTAATATAAAGATTTTAGAAGAGTTCTTGATACCTGGTTGGCTTCAGTAAGTACTAAGTATCATAATTCATATTCCTGTGACAGAAAATACTTATGGAATGTCCATATCCTAAGTAAAATTTACCAAAAAGCACAACCATTTTACTATTTTTTTCTAGGAGAATATTTATAGTGGAACACTTGATTATGATTTATCTATAATAAGGAAAAAATAAGTTTTCAACTTACTTCGTTATGAGTGGGGTGGTGAATGATAAAATATCAATAAACACTTTGAACAAAGCAGCTTGAATCAGGACACAATTAAAGGTGTTCCACAATGCATTGAGTAGAGATGGTTTCCTGGAATGTGTCTCTTTATGAAAATATGTCTACGTAATTAAAGAAAAAAACAATGAGAAAATGTTATAGGACTAATATGAGTAAAAATGAAATGTACAAATATATAAACTAACCACAAAATTAGCAATATGCTCCAAAGATAATAAAGCAATGAAAAAAGAATACTTTCCACTGAACTTGAAAATATGACCCATATCATTGGTTTGCTACATACTGAGACTAATTTGTGCTACCTATATTACAAAAGGGCAAGACAAATAGTTGTAATTTATCACCTTTTTGAAGATTGAAATTATTTCATTGATATAAATACTGCCTTTATCTCCAAATAATGTTTTCTCTTCAGGAAATCTAAAAAGAGGAAATATATATTTCTAGGTATGGAGAATTTTCCTCTATAAAATTAGTCTTAGCCTATATGACTTACTATGACTACCAGAAAACCACTCTGAGATACAGAAGCCGTATTTGCCAACATGTCTGAGGAGTTAAATGTAGATATATAAATACTGTACATAGCTGTATTTTTCTTTTAAGCAAAGAATGCTGAAAATTTGAATATAAAAATAGGTTACAGTAATAGAGAACCAATTGTGCTTATGGAAATGGCTTTATTCTGAAAAGTTTCTGAATTAGCAACAATAATATCTTTTATTTGGAAAAAGTGTCATCTAGCTTTAGGTGGCAGTTAATTTCCCTAGTGTGTAATAGAATTTATAGTTAATTACCTGTAATTTTGGTCTTTTTGATTCCTTAAAACTTTCTTCTTTCAGTTTTTTAAAAAAATGGAACATATAATGTAGGGAGAATCACTTTCATTTAGTTTAAAAGATTCTCTTTTTTCAAAGATTTCTTTTTCTTTCTTTCTTTTTTTTTTATTGTCCATACCAGGGATCAAACTCACAACCTTGTGCCTGCCAAGCAGGCACTTAAGCCACTGAGCCAGACTCCTGGCCCTATTTTTTTTTTTTGAGGTAGGGTCACACTATGTTGTTCAGGTCTGCGTTATTCACATTATAGCCCAAGTCGGCCTCAAACTCACAACCTGTGCTGGGATTAAAAGCGTGTGGCACCACGCCTGGTTTCAAAAATTTCTGATAGCCTATAAAGATTATTCTAAATAAGAAAATATAAGGTAAACAAGCTGAATCAATAAACTAAAATCATTTTATACACATTTATTTTATTCACTGATGTAGAGATTATTTATTGATTGGGATACAATACATGTTTGAAAATCATGCAAGTTTATCACAGAGTTTAATAATGTACAACAAAAAGATGTAGTTTTAAAAGGGCAGTTCAGATATCTACCCATTCAGAGAAACCCTCATCTCACATTTTGGAAAGGTACTGCTTACACACCCTATCTCCCTTCAGAAAACTCAAGTACCAAACTTTTACAATAAGTTATTCACCTGGCTACACAAGAATGCACATTTGTTTTTAGGTTTGTGTCTGGCAAGAAATATATGTAGTCTCTGCATTTGCAAATTTCTTCTGTTGCACTGGGACTTTGTATGCCTTTTGTCATTTAATTTTATAGATTGTACAACTGTAAGTGAAGTATCTGTCCTTAGCCCATAGAATTTAATCTTGACTATGTAACTTACTCTGAACAATAGAATGTGAATCAGTGTAAGAATACAATTTTTTAGCTGAAGCCTTAATAAAGATGGAAAGTTTCTGCCAACCTCACAGTGTTACTGCCTTTCTCTATTCCAAGCTTGCCCCACGATGCACCTGAATAAGGTCAGCCAGTCTCTTCTTTTTGCCTTCTGCGCTCTTTTCCTTTCCCCAATGCATGATACAGCATAAAATCTCTCTCCTTTTCCCAAACTGCAGAACTGTCAGAAATAAATTTATTTTCTTTTTTTCCCCTTTCTCTCCTTTTCTTTGTAATTTACTCAGTTCAAGGTATTTTGTTATAGCAGTACAAAACAGATTAAGACCTCTTTACTATCACAGGTGCCAAGTCAAATAAGGATGGGAATTAGAATGATAGAAAAACTAGGACCCTTTATATCATTTCTGAGGTAATTTGCCAGCCTATTTTGAGCTCTTTTCCAAGTAACATAGGAAAGTAAACATAATTATTCATCATTTAATGATGGAGAAACATGCTGAAAATTACCCTGTTAAGAAATTGTGTTATTGTGCAAACATCACACCATGTACGTAATTATAGGAACCTACATGATGTAGGTCAATTACTTCATGTGGTGGCTTGCTGCTCTTGATCAATGCAAACACGAGAGGCTGCTGGCTTATCACAGTGTATTGTTTTACAGCAAACTATGTAATAAGAAGATAAAACAGACTCTAAAATCATGACAAATGGTATGACAGATATTTAAAACACTAGCATCACTGTCTATTCCCTCTCTCAAGTACTAGGTGCTACATATAATAGTATGTTCTATACTTTATACAACTTGCAGTGCAGCAAGGATGTTTATACCAGCATTACCACAAGCATCTGAGTAAGGCATTGTGCTCCAATGGTTAAGACCAATGTATAATCATCTTAACACATACTCATGGCTGCATTTATGTAATAATCTATTGCTATTTGGCTATTCTGTTACTTGAACCAAAACACACTTCTAAGTGATAGAATCGAAACATACTCCATGAGGCTGGTGACATGACTCGTTTAGTAAGAATTTAAACTCATTTAAACCCAGGCCTCCTGACTCTGTAGCCACAGTTCCTTCCATTATATAATCCATTAACCTAAAAGACCATAATAAAGTACTATACTACCCCAAATTGGGACTGTTTCATTGTCATAAATTCAATTGAGTGACCCTAGGATGGATGCGGACCCTGTGGTAACTGGAGTCTCATTGGATTCAGTATTACTTCTTTATAATACATAATAACATACCACAAGTCATATTTAACAAAAGGCTTAAATATAATAAGAAAAGACCTTTAGTAATCATTTTCTGTTGGCTCAAATATGCTGGACATCTTCCTGCAGTGCACTTTTAAAAACATATTAAGCAATAAACTCCTTTCATGTCATATTAAGTCTTCTATTCCATTCCATAAAATAAATATTCATTTTCAAAATAAGATTGCATTGATTTTTCACAGGAGCATTTTTAATAACACTTACTGCCTCAGCATTTTGAGTTAGGACTGTGCAAAACTCAGCGATTTTGGTTCAGGGGTAAGTGACCCTGGCTTTCATGCTGAGTCTCCAAGTAATACAGGATCTAGAAGTGACACTTCAGCTGAATTGATTGTGATTCTCATGGCTCTGTTGTTTAACTACCTTGACTTCTCTATTCCAAGATGTGTGCTCCTGCTCCATCTTTTCTTCTGTGTGGTAAACTTTAATACTCTAACTTCATTGGCCCTTGTTATAGTCCCCATAAGAGTTTGGAAAAAGAAGAACTGATGTTTCTTTTCATTAAATGTTGAAGTCATTTTTAGGGAAGCGCCTGAGATCAATAGTTGAGTCCCTCAGTGATTGAAATATTACATGCACTAGATCCCATCAACTTATGGACTGGTTTCCTAAAGCAATGATAAGGTTCCTAAATGCATGCTAAGGTTTGGATTTGAAATCTGCAAAAGATCACATGCTGAAACCTTGGTCCTTAATGTAACAGTAATCAAAGGTGGAATTGTTTAGGAAGATGTTTGAAACATCTGTGGTCTAGCCTCATGAGAACATTAAACCACTGATGAATACACCCATTGATGAATCAGATGACATTACATGGAGATAGTGGAATGTTTAGTAGGTAGGGGCTAACTGGAGAAACTAGGTGACCCGGAGCATGCCCTGGAAGGGTTTATCTTCTCTCCCACCTTTTCCTCTATGGTTCCCCTGAGGTGAGAAGCTATCTTCTGCCACAACTTTGTGCCATGACACTTCTAGCTAAAAGCAATGAAGACTGCTGACCATAGACATATTTCTGAAACCAGGAGCCAAAGTTAACATTTCGTTTTTTAAATTGCTATTCTCAAAGTTTTTGTTCAAGTCACAGAAAGTTGATTAATACAAAAAATGAATTTATTTGTCTCAGTTACTTTCTCATAGCTGGGACAAAATACCCAACACCCACAAGTTAAAGGAGGAAAGATTTATTTTAGCTCTAAATTGGTAAATGTTTCAGTCCGTAGTTGGCTGACTCCAAGGAATGGCAGCATGGAAGCAGGGCGTGGCAGAAGAGAAACACTTCATGGTATACAGGCAGGAGGTCAGAAACAGGAAGCAACAAGCCTTCCTTCCGTCTTTCCCTTATACAGTGGCTCCGTACTTCAGTTCATGGACTTTGTACCATGATTCTAGGGAAGATACCAGAATGTGTGATTGTCATTGATGCGGAGTTCATGAATAGAAGTAAAATTTTGCTGAACACCCCTATTTGCGAACCAAATTGTTTGAGAACAGAAGCATTTCATGAACAGAGGTATTAGTGTATTCTATTCAGGCTACAAACATATTGATTGGTGCCAGACACACTTAGATTGGAGTAATCCTAGTACTCACAAAAACATTAAATCAATTTACTGGTCTAATCCAATCATTACAGCCATAATTCAGTATCACATATCCATGATCCAGACACCTTCCAAAAATACCTGTGAGAGGATTCAGGTTTGGGGGAACACCCAGATATAAGCTGTAACACTGATATTTTTTAGAATAATATTTCACTTCAAAGGATATTCATTTCAATTAACTTGATTCTCACAATTCTCCAGAATAGGCAGAAAAGGATTCATTTGTAATATTTGAGTTGGTTAAATACCCAGAATTCTGTAGATTGGTTAATTTTTTTTTAATATTGTGAATAAACCAATGCTAAATTAATGAAAGGCAGACAGTGTTTTGCAAAGTAGTATTTGTGCTCCATTTTTAATTTTGTCAATTAAGAGACAATTCTGAGTATATTTGACATTAACAAGAGATAAATTAGCTAGAAAGATGAGGTGAAATATAATTTATTGATGAACAATGTTTAAACACTTAAAATTAATAAATATATAGTTATATTATGAATTATAATTGTATTAATCAATTTTAAAACATTTCTTGAAAAGAATGACTCTAGCATTTGCCAAAGAATGAAATAAATCTGTCCAAAAATCATAAAATGAGACAGTACCTTTTCATGCACACCTTTTTAAAATGTGTGCAGAATAGTATATTGCAAAGTATATCCCTGGTTAAAATAATGACACAACTGTGCTCCATAAAAAAAATTAACTAGATTTTTCCTCAAGGGGATCATTCCATGACCAGGGTCATTATACACCAATGATACATTACATATTCCAATAAAGGATTGGTAGTTATTTGATCATCAAAAGGATCTAAGTGTTCTATCTTTTTGTAATAAATACAAAAACACTATCATAAGTATTTTTACACTTCTGTATATTTGATTATAAACTTTGTAATTAAATGTACAATTATACAAATATCACAATTATATACTACTTTGAGGGTTTGTAATTGTTCCACAAAACTCTGCGTATTGACTTAAAGAAGATATTAAAAGGAAAAGTATCAAAATTAATCACTTTATATTTTTAGGATCAGCATCAATCTCTTCTCTTTTAAAAAGTAAAACTGATCACTCACCAAGTTAAATTTGATTCTTAGAAATTGTCACACATTTAATAATTTTTTCATTGATTCTTCTAATCCACTTCTGATTCTATACTCAGAAAGTGCTTATCATGTTTTAAAAATTCTAATCCTAGAAGAAATGATGAAGCAAAATCCAGCTTATGTACTGAGTATAAAAGAAGAGAAAGCATGCTATTCAAATTCAAATCTGTTTTCCATATTATAGTAAATGAGTCAAGTAAATCATTTAAAATATGTATAATTAATCAAAATAGTGTCTTTTCATAAGACTTTTAAAAGAAGTAAATACAACTTCATCGCAATATTAGTATCTAAATTTTGTAAAGGTGCTACAGATTGGTTATTAGACTAAGACAGATTGGTTAGTAGACTAAGAACACAATTATCTGATTTAACATCTTTATGTCCATCCAGTTTCCATATGTTTCAAGACTTTTGGCAAATAGTCTCTTCAGATTCAGGGTAGGAATCTAATACTGAAAGTATCACAATAAAGACCAAGTACAAATCTCTCAGAAATAGCAGATAGGTAAAAAAAATTGATAATAATAATTGATTCTTACCCAGTACTAATAATTAGTGCCACAAAAGTAGGTAACTACTAAATCAATATTATAGGTTTTTAGGTTTTATTGCATTTATTTGTTATTCAATAGATGCATACAGTATCTACTAAAAATAGAATAGGACAATTCTGGAGTATATTCCACTTTTTCTATTAAATATTTCTTAAACTTAATAATTTATCTACTCTCATTTTGAAAACACTTCTAACCTACAGGCCTAATTGACTCCAAGTGAGAATCCTATTTCATGTGCTTTTTTCAGTCTGACAGTGGTCTTTTTTTTCCTCAGCCCTCTTATTTTCTGTCATAAATTACCTATTATTGGACTTATAGTAAGCATTCCATAGACATACTTTAACAATGCTGACTTACAAGCAATTTTTACTTGAATGGTGGCTCTGTTATTTCTGGATTATAGTGGAAGACCAAGAAATATTTAGATTACTGGATCATATCACAATCAGAGCTGAGGACCTAGTGAACTCTTGTTTTCAATCTTTTTTTAAGTTCAGACTTGAGACGTGGCCTTATGAAGAAATGGTTTGCATGGCTGATGGTGACGTTTAATATCTAATATTTTAAGGAGTCTCCTTGGTGAGTATTGCATTCTGGAAATAGTAAATAATAGATTGAAAAGTAGCAGTTCAGGCTCATGAAAGAGGAGAAACAATTAGAAATCAAAAAGAGCTTATGTTTTTAAACATTGTGCTCCAGATTCTGCACTGAAATATTGTTCTCATTGTTTAGCTTAATTTTGTTTAATTTTCACTTCTTTTTTTTTCTTCATTTCATATCCTGTTTTTATTGGTTTTATCATGCTTTGTTTTTGGTTTGTTTTTGCTATGCCTGATGGAATGGTCAACTATTCTGAAAGTAACAAGATACAATATAGTAGTTATTGTTTTCACAGTATCTCTCTTTGAAGTTCTATGCCAGTTCTACTGCTTTGTTTTGATTGTTCTGTTATCTTTCGTTGGATTTTACTATCTTTAAAAGAAAAAAAAGAAATAAATACGTTATCGCATTAAAAGTGACATATTTATGGTGGCACCATTGTTGTCATCCCTAGTGTACAGGTAAAGAAAGTAAGGCATCGATGATAAGAAACCTGTTCAAGATCTCTTAACTGAACAGTGCAAGACACCAGACCTAATTTTGTTATCCATTTTATCTTCTAGTGTTAATTGGAAACTCTTGACTTTGTACCTGTCAAATACTGTTTTCCACTACTTAAGCCTTAGCTCCTGCCTGCTTTCTGCTAAACCACCTCGCCTTGCTTTGTACTTCAGTTCTATTCACGTTTTATTTACTGATTTTAGTATTCCTCTTCAGCTATTATCCCTCCATGCCCCAGACAGTGGTTCTGAGATGGGGAAGAACTTTCAACAAATTTCTCAGAGGGAACTTGAGAACTCCTCTGCATCTGTACCCTCTGAATCCATCCTCAGTTACCTGACTATCTCATCACATCCTGACAGGTACTTCCCTCAGGTTTACTCAGTGTCTCTGGAGGATAGAGACTACACTGGATTTAACTCTGTGTCACTAGTTTTATCTCTGCACCTAGATTATAATAAACATCATTTGAAAGAATAAATAGGTGGATGAATGTTTGTCACTAACAACAAAATTATTTAGAATGATTTTATTCACAGGTCACTAATCAGAAAGGCATATAGTTGGCTTGCAGCTGGCAGAGATTTTTTTTTTAGCAGTACTGGGGTTTGAACCCTGGGCTACCCTACCATTCAGATAAATTCTCAACTCTTGATTATTTAATTTTTAATTTTGTGAAAGCATCTCCCTATGTCGCCCAAGCTGTGCTCCAACTTGCAGTTCTTCTACCTCAGCCTCTCAAGTAGCTGGGATGACAGGTGTGTGCCACTACATCCACGTGACATTTTATGTGAGATCTATTATACTAGGGATATAAACCTGACCATGAAGTGTAGTAATACAAGGCTTTCAATATGCTGTGAAACATGAAATTTAGCTTGTAACAAATAAAAAATAAAGGATTCAATCAAAATGAATATTTTC
>RJWM01008736.1:0-71409 GCA_004363535.1 Dasyprocta punctata
TTCTCCACTGTTGGTGGGAGTGTAGACTGGTGCAGCCACTGTGGAAGTCAGTGTGGAGATTCCTCAAGAAGCTAGGATTAGAGATCCCATTCAACCCAGCTATTCCTCTTCTGGGCATTTTTCCAGAAGAATTGAAAACATCATACCACAGTGTTATTTGTGCAGCCATGTTTATAGCAACCCAATTTGTAATAGCCAGATTTTGGAAACAACCCAAGTGCCCATCAATCAAAGACTGGATAAAAAAGATGTGGTATTTTTATACAATGGAGTACTACTCAGCTATTAAGAAAGATTGCATTGAGACTTTTGTAAGTAAATGGTCACGACTTGAGAGCATACTCATCAGTGAGATAAATCAAACCCACATGTGTAAATACCGTATTGTCTCCCTAGTGTAAGAAATGGAAAAGTATGTATGACCCAGAATCTATAATAAATACTACGTGGGGGTGAAAACGGCTCAAGGAGAAGAAGTGACTGGGAAGGGAAAGGGCGGAAAGAGAAAAGGGAAGCAGAAGGGATATGGATCTGTGTATATGTATATGTAAGATAACTAGAATGAACACGCTGCTGAATGTATTCGTTATTGAGAAAGAACAGCTAATACTCATATGATTGGATCAATTTTGCATGTCTATATCTGTTAATGTAAGTAACCATTTTGGGGATAATGATACGCAATGTTGCAACCTTTTTCAAGTTTCTGTCATCCGGTTTTGCAAACCTGCAATGTTACTGTTGTGTATTTATTCTAGTCGTTTGTTTGTCTCTTTTGCTTGTTGTCTTTGTTGTATATGTCTTTTTTTTTCTTTTTTCTTTTGTTGGCTTAAATAAATAAATAAATAAATAAAAATAAAAATAAATAAAAAATTACATGAGCAGGAATGCTTATGCTTGTAAGAATAAATTAATAGGAACAGTATAGTGACACAATAGGAAATTCTCACTGTGTTCTGGTGCAGGCTGGAGCAATGTAAGTCTCAGTACTAGGGTCACCTTAAGCTTCTGGCAGCAGAGCCACGCCTGCCAGCACCCAGTTGGCTGTCTTCTCTTTGGTCTTCAGCCAGAAGGTCCAGATGTAGGTGGGACCCCCATTTTGTTTATGTACACAGGGCATTCATAGGTGCGTTTGGTTTCTTGTCTGTCCACGGGGATGGCTTTGGCAAAGATGACCAGCATCACGGACGTCAGCTCCTCCAGGTGGGCTTCAACAATAGTTCCACAATGGGTGTCCCATCTGGCACCTATGGCAAAGACAGCAGTTGCCAACTGTGTGGCATGTTCACACTGATATTCTGACGCAATAAACATTCTGATAAAAAAAAGATTAGTACATTGTTTGTGCAATTTTTTTTTAAAACAAGTTAAGTAAAAACAGAAGAAAACCAAAGTGGCAGATGCTGTGTTGAGGAATGTCAGGGGCCCTAGATTCGCATACCGTTCTATCTCAAATAATCTGTCTCACTTTTCATTATCTGTAAAAAGTTCATAACCATCATCAGTCGCCCGGCCGCCTAAGAGAAGCAAAGGAAAGAAACTTTCCATTTTGGAGACCCTAGTTCCGCGCCAGGTAGTAGCCGCGTCCCAATCGGGTACCGCCGCGCCGTGGCTACCGGGCATCTCGGGACTTGTAGTCCACCCTGCTGGACTCGTCCTCCCAACAAGCACCGCGGCTGCGGTGGCAGGGCTACGTGGCTCGACCCGCCGCGTCGGCGCGGGCAGGTGGGGCAAGATGGCTACCGAGCATGGCGTGAGGTTTGTCTGTATCCGACCCGGAACAGGGCTGGGTAAAGCGGTGCGGGCCCTTGTGCTGCTGTTGTGGTTTGCAGCCCGCGGGAGCGCACTCTACTTCCACATTGGGGAGACAGAGAAAAAGTGCTTTATTGAAGAGATTCCGGACGAGACCATGGTCATAGGTGCGTGGGTGAAGGGAAGAGTTCGGGACAGGACCGTGGTCTCGGGGTGGTGGGTACGGGACATTCAGCTTTCTGAAGTTAAAAAGTTTGGACTTTATGTCCTGCCGGGTGAGTACCCAGAGCCACCTCCTGCTGTGCTGTCCTGATCTCTCCTCGCTTGTTTCCAGGAAATTACAGGACGCAGCTGTATGACAAGCAGCGCGAGGAGTATCAGCCGGCCACCCCCGGGCTTGGCATGTTTGTGGAGGTAAAGGATCCAGAGGACAAGGTGAGCCAGCCCCTCTCCCTCGCCGAGCCTTCCACTTAACAGGCTCTGTGACTTCCCGTCTTAGTTTCCGCTTCTGCTGAAGTGATAACAGTTGATACTGTAGGAAGATTCTGGCTTTTCACTGCAGGCCGATCTTGGGCTGCTGGAATGCCAGCTGCTCCTCTCATCTGCTTGTTGACTTCTACATAACTCGGCCAAGTCTGTTCTCTTCCCTTAGCCATTTTCCTAGCTTATGAAATGGAAATTCACTTGTATTGGGGGTGATGGGTAGATTAATTGCGGTAATAGAAATCAAGAATGCTGTTAGCTTTAAAGCTGTGACATTTAGACTAGGACTTCACAGAACACTTTTCAAGAAGAATGAACAGTTTCTAATTTTGACAAATAAGGATATTAAAAAAAAAAACCCTGCTTAGCTGTCATCTTCAGCCACCTTTCATTTTTAAAAAAGAATATACAGGAAAGCCCTTCCCAAGAGTAGTCACTGCCAGCCTGATGTCAGACAGACTTCACTCCTGCCCCAAATAGTTCACACCAAGCATTTGGCAACCACTGCTGAGCAGCTTTAGATCTTTGAGTTTTGAGTTACTTAAGGCTGTTCTTGTTAACTTTTTAGTGCCTAAAGTCTTAAGCACCACTTCCTTCCAGCCTCATCTCTACAGTAACACAGACTGAAGCCCCTCTCCTTTCTCTAGGTCATCTTGGCCCGACAGTATGGCTCTGAGGGCAGGTTCACTTTCACTTCTCATACCCCTGGTGAGCACCAGATCTGTCTTCACTCCAATTCCACCAAGTTCTCCCTCTTTGCTGGAGGCATGCTGGTAAGTGGACCCATGTGAAACTTGAAGATTTCAGCCTCTATGGCCTGGTCATGACTTTTGATACTATGAATGTGAGATAAATACGTTGGTTTTTGTGTCTCCCAAAAACACTAGGTTTTCAGTGAACATCCAGGGCACAGTGACTGAGCTCTTTGTGTAGTCATCCCTCAATCCCAGCCCCTCCCCATCAATGGATGCTTAAGTCCTTATATGAAATGGTATAGCATTTTCATTTAGCTTATACATCCAGCTGTATCCTTATATACTTTTAAGTCATTTCTAGTTTACTTATAATCTCTAATGCAATGTAAATGCCATGTAAGTTGTTGATATTTATTGTTTTGGGGATAATAACCAAAAGAGTCTGTATGTACATGCTCAGTAGTTTTTTGGTTTCTTTCTTTCGAAAATAGTTTTGATCTGGAGTTGATTGAATCTGTAGACATGGAACCCACAAATACAGAGAACAGGCTGTATATGGTTTGGTCAGAGCATTAGCCCAGGTTTATTATTCTGGCTTGTGAACCCAGAATCCCATAGGGGTAGACACTGAGGAGGCCTCAGTTTATTGGCTAAATGAGCAAATGAAGGAAAGTGGTAATCTGCTGTCAGTCTGCCAGGAAGCTGGAGCAGGGCTTCCTGATTCTCCGTATCTTCCTTGTCTGTCCCCAGAGGGTTCACCTTGACATCCAGGTGGGTGAACATGCTAACGACTATGCAGAAATTGCTGCCAAAGACAAGCTGAGTGAGTTGCAGCTACGAGTGCGACAGCTAGTGGAACAAGTGGACCAGATCCAGAAAGAGCAGAACTATCAGAGGGTGAGTGCTTGGACAAGGAGTGGTGGGCTTTTCTGTAAGTGGTCCTCTGGCTTAGGCAGGTGTTGTGTGGCAGATTCATTATGAGATGCCCAAGGGACTTGGACATTGCAGCTGTAAAGGTGGGGGTGAGTATTATAAAGTCCATGTTGTAATTGAGGACACAGACTCATTTTATTAAATCACAATTACACAGAGAATGACAGAATAGGAATTGATATGAACACCTTGGGTATTGATCGGCTTTAGATGCTCTCAGGACTCAAAGTCTCAAACTCATGTGGCCAGGAACGAGACAGATATCATGAATGAACATGTGGCTATATGAAATAGTAGGAGAGTAACCCATCTAAGCAGGGATAGCTATGCAGTATTAGCAGCAGGACTCTGCAGAAATACCAGCCTTGTGTTTTCAGATCTTTCTTTTTTTCAAGAGGAGCTAGAGGTCTAGGTTATTATGTGAAATTTTCCTGAGTTTTATTTATTTATTTATTTATTTTTTTTGCGGCACCGGGGATTGAACTCACAACTTCGAGCCTACCAGGGCAGGTGCTTAAGGCCCTGAGCCAAACTCCCAGCGCTGGTTTGTTTTGTTTTGTTTTGTTTTGTTTTGTTTTGTTTTGTTTTTTTGAGGCAGGGTCGCACTATGTAGCTCAGGCTGGCCTTGCGCTCACGTTATAGCCCAAGCCGGCCTCGAACTTAAAACGCTTCGCCTACCTCAGCCTCCCGAGTGCTGGGATTAAAGGCATGAGCCACCATGTCCGGCTTTTTCCTGAGTTTTAAATGTTTGCAGAACACTTTGTGTGGCCAAACAAAACACATGTAAATGCTCAAACCAGTCTCCAGGCCACCAGTTTGCAACCTGTGCCCATGATCCTCAAAGAGCAATTTGAGAGTCCTGGACAGAGGACTTGGAGCAAGTCTAATACTGAGCATTTAGAATAGTTCTGTTGCATGGGATGATAACCACCACTACCTTATCTCTTCTTCAGACACCAGAACAGGTGTACCTACCTACGTGACAGATGAGGAAACTGACTTAGGAGAAATGATTAGGTTGCTTGAAGTGATCTGGTTGTTGAGAGTGCATACAGTTCCCACGTAGTGATTCTTTGCAGGCAGTTGGCAGAAACATTGGGATAGTTCCCAAGGGCATCCTCACAGGCTGGGCCAGCTCAGACTTACCTTTTGTTCTCCACAGTGGCGGGAGGAGCGTTTCCGGCAGACCAGCGAGAGTACCAACCAGCGAGTGTTATGGTGGTCTATTCTGCAGACCCTCATCCTTGTGGCCATCGGCGTCTGGCAGATGCGGCATCTCAAGAGCTTCTTTGAAGCCAAGAAGCTGGTGTAGCCTTCCCAGGCCCCACATGCCATCTTGCTTCCCAGGCTGGGGGACAAAGAACCTCCTGGAACTGAGTCTCTGGCAGGAGGACTGATTCTCAGTCTACCAGTAGATGCTCTGGAGGGGAGGGGGGCTGCAAGCATCCCTACGCACAAGCCAAGTGCAGCAGGTTGGCTGGCTAATCCTGAGCAGGTGATGGGACAAAGTGTCTGTCCCCTCCCCCTGGCCTCTGGACCTTTTGCAGTAATCATCCAGGGGCTGGTGAAGCCCCTGAGAGCCCCACTGGCACCTTAGGATCACAGTGTTACTGATCAGGGATGTGAGGCTGCTGTCTGGGATGGGTGGGGGAGGGGAGGTAGTGGGTGGGCAAGCCAATCTTCCTTCTGTCTTTTTTTGCTAACTTGGGATTTTGAGCAGGTTGGGGTGTGGCTGTGACTTCTTGATAACCCAGGAAACTGGCTTTTCTCTCCTTTGGCATAAACCCAGCATGCTCATTTAGAGTGTGTATGTCCGTGCAGGGTGATGTGGATGGGGTTTGCAGTGTGAGCAGGTGGCCTGGAAGTTGGCCCTGGCTTCTTCATATGGTTGTCCTTTCTGGGGCTTGAGGAGCTGGTGTCGGGATGGCAGAGGCCATGGTGCTGGTTGGGTATGGGACCTACAGAGTCTTAGTTACTGATTTCATTTTCAGTGAATCTAGGTTTATTACATTGGTTTCCCAATTAAAAAGAATATTGACTTCTTGTCCAGTGTAAAGTTAATCTCAGTAGGCATGACACGTAAGAGAATATCAGTTCCTCCACTGGGCAAAGCTCTATATCCAAGGAGAATCCCACATGTGAACTTCATTTTTCCTGTCCTCTCTTTGCCTTCTATGTGGCAGGGGTAGTGAGTTTTTCAAAGACCATTCAGCAAATAAACTATGGGATTGGGGCTCAAATGGATCATTTCCTCTGTACCAACTCCCTTGTGATGTCTCAAGCATGCTAGGTTTATACTTCCTTCCCTTTCCAGAATAGGTGAGCACAATTGTGGGTGATGTGAGAAAATGCTTGGTAACCAGGTATGGTGGTGTATACCTGCTTGGACAACTTAGTGATTGGTGAAACTGTCTTAAAATTTAGAAAAACAGGATGTAGCTCATTGTGAAAAGCCTGGGTTGAATCCCCAGTAACACACACACATACCCTGATAAGGGAAAGTACTGAGTGGGGGTGGGGAATGCTATTGGTGTGAAAAGGAGTCCCTGGGCTGTGATTAGGGCTAGGACTACAGGGACCACAGAGGAGAAAAGGTACTTTTGTTTTTTTCCCTAATACTGGGGAAAGTACCAGTGTCTCAAGCATGCTTGGTGTATGCTTTACCACTGAGCTGTATCTCTAGCTCCAAGGACAAGGATTTTGGGCAGAAGTGGTTAGAAAAAGTAAAGGCAAATAGTTGATAGGGAGATGGATGAACATTCTGAGTCATTGGGAGAGGATGGTTTGAAGAAGCTGGAAAGGAAGGTTTGGTTCAAGTTAGAAGAGTCTTAGCTGGGCAGGGTGGCACAGACCTGTAATCCCAGCACTTGGGAGGCTGAGGCAAGAAGATCACTGAGTTCAAGGCCAGCCTGTACATAGCAAGTGAGACCCTGTCTCAAAAAAACCAAAATCAGTGAGTAAGTAGAAGAGCCTTGAGTACCCAGTAGGAGAGTTCGACATTACCCATCTATCAACTGTAAGTTCTGAGTATAAGAACCATCTAAAGATAAATTTGAGGAAGATAAGTCCAGCAGTGTGCAAGAAAGGGTGGGACTAGACAAATTTGAGGCTGTCGGACCTGGTGGGCTGTACTAATGTTGCCACCTAGGCCTCCAATTAAAAAGTAGGCTTTTAAAGAATAGCTTCAGAATTACAGAAAAATTGTGAACATAGGTTTTTATTTCCCATTAGGATAGTACATTTGTGGAAATTCTGGTTATGCCATCATCCTATTTGCAGTGCTGGGCATGCCAGGCAAACATTCTACCACTGAGCTATATTCCAGCGCACACTACATTTTTTTTTTTAAATGTCCTTTTTACGTTCCAGAATTTCACATCACAGTTATGTGTCTCTCTAGGCTCCTGTTGGTTGTGATAGTCTCTTAGACTATGTTTTTTGATGGTTCCTTGATAATGTTGCCAAATAGAGGTGAAGTATTTTGTAGCTTTTCCCTCACTAGAGATTTATCCAATGTGTTGCATGAATAGATGAAGTTTCGAGTTTTTGAAAGAGCACAAAGGTGACATGCCATTCTCATCCTGGCATATTAAGGGTACTTATCAACCCAACTTATAAATGGATGCCCCATTTTAAAATGATTTGGATTTTCATGTGAAATTTAGTTTCTTGAGATGATAAGCTCTTGACTGTGGGACTTAATTCTGATGTGGCAACTAGTCAAGCGCCTCTTTAGGTGGGCCTGGATTCTCTAGGTAACGTGGTCCACAGTCCTGCTTCCTTCAATAGCCTTACGTGACCTCTGCAGATTAACTGTGCATTTACCTTCAGCCAAGCAGGTCAAACTTGCCAAGGTTCTGGTGTAGGGTGCAGTGCCCTGGGACGGTCACAAAATGGGGAAGGGGGGTTTGAACTTCGGAGTCTTAGTTGCTGAAAATGATTAGCTTCCTACCCCTAAGAAGTCCTCTGTAAAGCAGAGTGATAATAAGTTACCTAGGGTGGGAGATGGATAAGGATAGACTGTAACCAAACTACTTGATTTACTTCTCTTCATCAGTTTACTCTTTTAAAGTGGGGATGATGAATACCTACTCCTAAGGACCGAATTAGATAGTAGTTAAGGATTTAGAATGATGATTGGCATATAGTTAAGAACTTACTAGATATTAGTTGTTTAATAGGAAACTTAGTTTTCCTGGAGGAGTAGAGGCAATCAAATCTTAAGAACTTCAGGGCTGTCAACTGGGTGTGGAGGTACATGTTTGTAATCCCAGCACTCTGTGAGCCTGAGGCAGGAAGATCCCAAATTCCAGCCTTGCCTGGCCAGTTTATGGTAGTGACTTAGCAAGAGCTTGTCTCAAAATGGAAAATAAGAAGGGCTTGGGATGTAGCTCAGTGAGAAGGCCCTGAGTTCAACCCCCCCCCAACTCAAAACAAAAACTCCCAAAATGATGTCTTTTCCCAGGTTGGCGGTAGGAGAACAGCTGAATTCTCAGGATGGCAGGGCAGATAGCTCAATTTCCTATCTCTGCCTTTTGTTCTCATCTCAGCTCTTACCAAAGTTGGATAACTATCGTTTATATAGCATCAGCTGTGTGCCCAGCACTCAAGTTTTTCCTTTAATCCTCACAACACTACAGAATCGGAACCATTTACATACCTATGTGAGGAAACAGTTACGGAGGTTATGGCTTGCTCCCAAACCCAGAGCGAGGTTTCAAACCCAATCTGTCTTCAGAACCTGGCTCCTAACTGTGACGCGGAGATTCAGCAGAACCTGATACTGAGTTCTGAACTGGACTTTGCCCCTCCAAGCTTGTGTGATGGAAGAATGCACCACTGGCTGACAACAAGGATGCCGCTCTGCTCTTCTCTGGAAGAGAGGAATTATCCACAGCGCTGGTTTTGGAACTCTGAAGTCCTAGTCCAGGCCCGTTCGGTGATTGCTTGGATGGCCCTGGCCTCTGGGGATTCCGTGTCTCGGGATGTCAAGTGGGTCAGAAATCAGCGTAGCGGTGGAAGAGCCCACTAGTTCCTCTGCAAGCAGAACCTTGGAGGCGGCGGCTCCTGGGAGCACACGGCTCGGCCGGAGCGACGGACCTGGCGGACCGAGAGGCGGGGCGGACCGGTCTGGGCGGGGCGGGAGGCGGAGGCGCCGCGTAGGCCCGGGAGGCCCGGCGGGCCGGGCTGGGAGCTCGAGCCCCATGCGCCACCGCCTCCCCCAACGATGTTTCCCTCCCGGAGGTAAGCGGCGCAGCTGCCCTGGGAGGACGGCAGGTGAGCGGCGGCGGCCGGCGCGGACACTGTCCTCCCGGTGCCGCTCTTTTGTGGCCCGCTCTGCGGCCGTGGCGTCTGCGTCTCTGCGGGTCTCAGTCTGTGACTCTCCCTGTGGGTCACTGGAGCTGTGTGGGTTTCTCTCTCTCTGTCTCATGTGTTTCTGTTTCTCTGTAAGTGTTCTTCTGGGTCTTTTTTGGGTGTGTTTGGTTTTTTCCACCGGCTTGTCCGTCGTCCTGCGGGTCTCTGACTTCGTTGGCCTCTTGTGGTGGATCTCTTTCGGTCTTTCCCTGGATTCTGAAAGCCTTTATTCCGTTTCTCTGGTGTCTGTCTCCTTCATCACATCCATCTAGCCTCAAACCCTACCCTCTCTCCTTCATGCGTCTCAGTAACTTACTGCCAGCCCAGAAGAACACACCAGACAGACGCTTACTGTGCTCTGCCTGGTTGGCCACTGCTTGGCTTGGACTGCACACTTTCACATACCCATTAGTTCATTTCCTGTGCAGCTGTGTTTGCATGGGGCCTGCCCCCTGTGTTAGGTGTGAGCTTGGCCCAACTTTAGCTAATTACATTTCCTGTTAAAGCAGAATGGGCGAAGTGATTTGGCTGCCTAGATTTAGGAGGACTCCCATACTTAGACTTGAGATGTACCCTCAAAGTCTTCTTCCCTAGTACACATGATAGTTGATCATTACTATCAGTGATTGACATCTCATTCCCCTTATATCTCTTAAATTTGTTAGGTGTTGTAAGATTCTGGAATTTATTAGGCACAGCTCTTGCCACTTCGGAGGTTCTTCAGACTTGGTGTTGAAATGAGAAGTCAGGAATGTAATAGAAGTCCTAGTCTACCAAGTCAGCCATGGGCAAGAATCCTGTTTAATAGCCAGAAGACCAGAAACAGATAACTTCCTCTTTCTGACTTCAGCCTCACTTTTTTGAAATGAGGATCTTAATATCTGCATGGCTATATGAGAATTAAAGAAGATTATATATGTAAAACCCTTGGCATTGTGCCTGGCACAGAGGAGGTAATAGTCATCTTCCAGTTACTTTTGAAGTGCTGTACAGAGGAACCAAATATTTAAACATTTTACCACGAATGATTGAGAGAAGAAATGAGAATGGAAGAGCATTTCTATTTCCTGATCCTAATACATAACTGTTCCCATAAAATTTTACTGATGTTCAGTGCTTTTGACATAGGAGTACAAAGATTCATGCAACAAATGCAGGCTAGTGTAGTAATTAAGCACTGGTTCTGGAGCCAATCTGCCTGGATTTGAATCCACCTCTTAGTAGCTTTGTGCAGTGATTGCTGAAGGAGACAAAGTCTCATCTGGATTGCCCCTCAGTGGTAGGGTCATCTGACCCTGAGAACAGCTGGGACTGCAGTTCTGGAACTGGCCGCCAAGTGGCACCAGGAGCAGCTGTTCTCAGGGTCCACTGTCTAGAAGAATCGAACACTGGGCTTTGGGGTTTGGGCTTTTAAGAGCACAAGATGAGAATACCTATGGGGACAGGAGCCTCATCACAAAAGACAATCTGGATTTAAAAAAATAGCATAGGGAAGTGCATGGAAGACACAATCCATGTCCTACTCTGGATAATGGTCA
The DNA here is from genome assembly GCA_004363535.1 of Dasyprocta punctata. Lineage (NCBI taxonomy): Eukaryota > Metazoa > Chordata > Mammalia > Rodentia > Dasyproctidae > Dasyprocta > Dasyprocta punctata. The sequence goes on from RJWM01008736.1 coordinate 10,757, forward strand.
GTGCTTCTTCCCCCAAAGGGCAAAGCTTGCCCCATGTCCATTTTCACAGTCTCCACCATGTGCCCAGAAAGAGCCCAGAGGGAGAGAAAGACTCTGTAGAGGTTCCAGTCTCCCTAGGTCACATGCAGGACTGGGCTCTGCTCTTCCCCACCGGAAACAACCAGCGCAGGACCATGGGGGGTAAGTCAGAAACCCTGTGAGGGTGTCCTGCTGGACCACCTTTCAGCTGTGTGTGGGATCTGGACCTGGCTTCATGGCTGCTGGCTTCCACATTGGCAGTTGTGTCTCTAGAGAAAGGTAGGCAGTGGTCTGGCTGTAGTGTGTGACTTAAAGCATGCCTGGTCTGCTTAACCCTCCCTTACCTCACTTAGCAAGCCCTTTGCTGTCTGGCCTGTGCTGAGACCACAGATAGGAATCTGACATGGTTTAACAAGCAGGATCATGGGATATCACAAGTGTTTTAAAGAGGGCAGTACCAGATACCATGGGACACAAAGGAAGGAACCTCATAAAGAGATGGTAATGGGCAGTGCTGGCCATGACACTGGAGTTTGGTTCAGTGGAGGACTTCCAGGTAGATACAATAAAGCAGAGCGTGTCAGGCTGAAGGAGCATTCTGTGTGAAGGAGGGATGGAGCAGGAAGGAATGTGGTGAGTACAAAGGCCCAGAGTTATTCAGAGTAGGACTGAATGGTTAGGAGCATCTGGAAAATTGATTGAGCCACAGAGGGCTGTAACAGTCAGGCTAACGAGGTTGGCTTTTATCTTGTAAACAGGCTAATATTAAAGGGGTCTGAGCAGGGAAGAACAAGATGAATAAGGATGATCATAAAAGAACTTTGGAGGTAGAGTCTACCAGATTTGATAACTAATTCTTGACTCCTAGAGGTTGTAAACTCAACTCTTTTGTAGCTTATTGGCAGCGGGAGTGATTATAGAGGAAGTTTCCCTCTTAAATTTATCAGTTTCTATCCTTACATCCTCTGGAAGTTCCAGAGGTGGGACAAAGGAATTGGGTGAATTCCACCTGTTTCTCACACTTCTTAATTTAAAGGCAATCTCTCGGTGTCACTCCATTGTTTTAAGCTATTCACCTGTTTGTCCAGTTTCTGAAATGAGCCTGGGTGCTGCACTAGCCCTTGTCTTTCCCTCATCTGTCTCTCGTCTCATGGGCTACCTTTGGGACTAAAGGTTTGAAACGCATTCTATGAACTGCCACTGTGCATTTTGATCTTGCGTTGCTCTGGGTCAGGTCTAATATTCCCAGAGTAGATACTGGTTGTTTGATCTGTTACTCATGCCAACACACACCCCTATCCTGGCAGGGGTGGGGGGGGTGGGGGCGTTCTGGTCAGCTTGAGAAGCAGGGCAAAGTCAAGATTTCTGCTGGGGTGAATCTGCAGGGGAGTGGGTTTTGAAGTCAGTGGGTTGTTTCTCTTGAAGGTGGGGCTCCTGCCATTGGCTCAGGACATTGAGGCACTACCCCAGGGAGGGGCAAGTAAAGAGACAGGGAGCCTTGTCACTCCACTGCTCATGGTCAGATGAGGATTAATTTACATAAAGTAAGAAAGTATCAGGGAATTCCAGCAGCCTGCAGGTTGGGAGTGCTCAGAGTGTCCCAGAGGTGGGGTGGCATGAACTGGGCTTAGAGAATTAAGCAGAATTCTGAATATGGCCGTAGCATGAGCAAAAACATTAAAATTGCTTTTGTACTAATTTCCAGGTGCTTGGGGGTCCACCAGTCATGTATGGCCTATGCATGGGGAAGCCAGAAAAGGGGTCTATCAGAGGGCTTCAGCTTGGCCCTACCCTCTGACTCCAACCCTACTCTTGTCCCAGGTCCAGGTGGCTCCTTGGTGGCCTCCCCCGGAAATGCTCCGTCTTCCACCTCTTCGTTGCCTGTCTCTTACTGGGCTTCTTCTCCCTACTCTGGCTGCAGCTCAGCTGCTCCGGTGATGTGGCCAGGGCAGCCAGGGGACAAGGGCAGGAGACCCCAGGTCCACTCCAGGTCTGCTCCCCAGAGCTGCCCCCTGAGCACTGGGAAGAAGATGCATCCTGGGGTCCCCATCGCCTGGCAGTGTTGGTGCCATTTCGTGAACGCTTTGAGGAGCTCCTGGTCTTCGTACCCCACATGCACCGCTTTCTGAGCAGGAAGAAGATCCAGCACCACATCTATGTGCTCAACCAGGTGGACCATTTCCGGTAGGGACCACCCATTTCTCCACTCCTGACTCAGCAGCCCCCACCTTGCTCAGGCCACTCAGAGCCTGTTCTCAATGCTGAATCCACTCAGGCCTGTGAGAAGCCACCGGGGTAGGGGCCTGAGGGTATAGGTGGTGGAGCTCTCTCACTAGATGTGGTGGGAATCTTTGGGGAGGGCCCAGATCAATTTCCATTTTAGAAGGATTACTCTGGCTGCTGTATGTGGAATAAACCAGGACAAGAGAAGCAGGGACGCTGGCTAGATGGTCACTGAAGTGGTCAGAGATGATGTTGGCTCACTCAGGGTGGTAGAAGGGGCTAAGAATTACGTAGAGAAAGCATGGACAGGACTTGTTAGTGATTGGTTAGGGGGATTAGGAAAAAGAAGGGTTCTGCAGTTTCCCGAAGTGTGATTCTAAAATCCTTGCCCTTATCTCAAACTGCTCCTCTCAGTTACCACCATTCAAGTGTCTCATACACCAAAGCCTACTTCCTCTCTGTCCAACTTATTCCTTCTAGAAGATGGACTCCCAGGATTCCTGCACCCCACCCAGTCCACAAGTCCCCTCTTTTCACTGCCAACTTTCCTCCTTACTTTCTCTTTCCCAATCTGGAGTCCATGGTGCATCATTAAAAAGCACTCTGTCATATCCATCCTTAACCTTCAGTCCCCTAAACAGCAATATGTGCAGCCACACCATTCATCTCTGATAATGAACCCAGACCCAAGAAGAAGCTCCCCAATCCTGCATTCCTCCAGCCCATCCCTGGCAGTCTTTTACACCCGCTCTTGGCATTCCTGCCTAATCCTTACTCTTAGCTGATGACTTTGCTTCTCATATAAGAAAAAAAACCAGCTGAAAGAAACTTTCCTTAGTCTCCACCACCTCCACTCACCTCCTAGCTTCCTTTCTGTACTAGGAATGACTGTCCCAGTCTCTTAGAGGCTGATTTGCCCACTTTGGCACTGGACCCCTCTCCCTCCCTCCCACTCAAGGGAAGCACTCCAGCATCTGCCCTCTTTTGCTTCACTCATGTTTCCTTTGCCCTGGAGCATTCACATCTGCATACATACATACTAAGATAGCACCACTCTGAAAAGAGAAGAGGGAAATAAATACTCCCTCCATTCTATATCCTCCTAAACTGTCATCCCACTTCTCTTCTCCCTTTTGTAGCAGAGCTCCTTCTCGTTTTCCCTTGAAATCATTCCACTCAGACATTGACCTACATTATGATACTGAAATGGCCCACATTGAGATCACCAATGAGCTCCACTTCCTTAATCCCAAACCTTTATCCTGTCAATCTGAGAGCAACATCTTCTAACCAGATTACATCTGTTTTCCTTTTTTTTTTTTTTTTTTGTCTTTGCGAGACAGGGTCTCGCTATGCAATTCAGGCTGGCCATGGGCTCACTTTCTAGGCCAGGCTGGCCTCGAACTTGCAAACCATTCTCCTGCGTCAGCCTCCCAAGTGCTGGGATTACAGGAGTGTGCCACCATGCCCGGCCAGATTACTTATTCTGAGGCCTTCAGTTGGCTCCTGGGACAGCACTCCGGTTCTCCTCCATCCTTGCTGGCCAACCCTGCTCATGTCCTTTGTGATTCCTCCTCATCCCTCTCATCATCAGTGTTCCTTGGGGCTTAATGCTTGAGCATCTCCTCTTTTCGAGCTGCAGTCTTTCCCTGCAAACTCATCCAGTCTAACAGCATTAAATTCCTGCTGACTCTTGATTCTGTATTTCCAACCCAGATTCTAGACCTTTTTCCGAACTCCAGATTGCATATCCATTTGCTTTGGCGAGTCCTCTATTTGGTAGTTTCGGAGGCAGCTTGAGCTTTACTTGAACACAGTGAAATTTCTCTTTTCTTTTCTTTCCTTTCTTCCTTCCTTCCTTTTTTTTTTTTTTTCTTCTTGTTTTTTTTGAGATGGAGTCTTGCTATGTAGTTCAGCCTGACCTTGAACTCACTATGTAGCCCAGGCTGGCCTTGAACTCACAGTGATTTTCCTGTTTCATCCACCTGAGTGTGACTACAACTGAACTCCTAATTGCCTACTCAGACCTGCTTCCTCTGCCATCTTTTCCTTTTCAGGAAATGGGAACTCCGTGCTTCTAGCTGCTCAAGCCAAAGTTGCTGTGGAGTCATCCTCATTTTGGCCTTTTCCTGTCATACAATACCCAATTCATCAGCAGACTATGTCTAGAATCTGCCCACTTCTTGCCATCTCTACTGAGTGCTTCTTTCAAACAGGCCACTGTTACCTTTTTTTTCCCAGTTGATCTCCTTCCTTCTATTCCTGCCCCTACAGCCCTTCTCAACATGTCAACTAGTGAACCTCCTAAAATATAAGCACCTCACACCTCTGCTGCAGTCCTGTAGCAGCTGCTCACCCCACCCAGTGTCAGTGTCCTGGTCCTTCAGTGCTATTAGCTCCATCAGGCCCATCAGCCACTGGCCTCTCCCCATTCACCCCCTTCATTCTTCTTGGCTCCATTGCTGTCTCCTCTTGCCTCAGGCTTTGGAAGTTGCCTTTTCCTCTGCTTTGAGCTATGTTTCCCCAGCTTCCCTATGGCTCATTCTCGCAGGCCTTTGGATTTCTACTCAAATGCTGCCCAGTCACCCTGGACCTCTCTGATAGTCCTGTCTAAGGGAATAGCTGCTCTCCCCCTCCAGCAAGTTTCACTCTCTTCATCTGCTTGACTTTTCCCCCAAACCCTCATAACTATCTGCCTTTTTACTTCTTCTCATTTGTTTCTTTGTTTACACCTATTGTACTGTCAGCTCCTTGAGAGTAGGGCTTTGTTTTCTCCCTGATGTGTATCCCAGTGCAGTTGTGAACAGTTTCTAGCACTTAATAGGTGCTCAGTAAACACTTGTGCAATGAGTGGAGGGCATAGCCCTATGTGTGTAGGATTGCTGAGCTGGGGGGAGCAGAGGCTCCAGGGACAGGGACTCTCATGCAGAGCTGGGACACAGAACCAGGTAGTGAGCAAGCTCTCTGCCTGCTGCCCAACCTCAACTACTCTGCACAGGTTCAACCGGGCGGCGCTCATCAATGTGGGCTTCCTGGAGAGCAGCAACAGCACAGACTACATTGCCATGCACGACGTGGACCTGCTCCCCCTCAATGAGGAGCTGGACTATGGCTTCCCTGAGGCTGGACCCTTCCACGTGGCCTCCCCAGAGCTCCACCCACTCTACCATTACAAGACCTACGTGGGTGGCATCCTCCTCCTCTCCAAACAGCACTACCAGCTGGTGAGGCCCAGCCCAACCTGTTCTGCTCAGGGCTAGGGAGCCCCCAACCCCTATCCTGTCTTGCTCTGAGTGGACGCACTTGGCAAGATGGAGCAGCCATCCTGGGGTCCAGCAGATGAAGTCCTGCCTGGACCCAGCAGGGGACCCAGTGGCAGCCAGAGACCTGAGAGAAGAGGAATGAGCAAGTCAGGGAGGGCTCTGCTGTAGCATCACAAATCTCCATGCCAGCCGGCAGCAGAAAACAAGATGTGTTGGTCCAAAATTGAAAAGTGGGTTAGGGAGAGTGGCTTCAGATGCACCTGAACCTCAGCCAGTGTCACTGGAACACCATTTCCTCCATCTCTCAGCTCTGCCTTTCCTGTGTTAGTCAGGAACCTATTATTCTCAGATGTGTAGTCCTTCAAGGTTATTGTAGCTCCTTTTAGGCTTTGGTCTGGTGGAAGATGGAGCCCCTCCTTCCCCAGCAGCTCAGACAGGAGCCCCTGAACTAAACTCAGGTGGCTCTTGATTGGTCTGTCCTGGTTGGGTAAGAAGAACTGAGTGGCTTAGGCTCTGGGCTTCTGTTCTCTTCAAGACATGGCTGAAACCTGCTTTATGTAAAGTCAAGGTTAAAAATAAGTGTCATCATAGAGCCCACCTGTTGCTTCCTGCGTCACACAGGAAGACAATGGCAGAGCCACTTTAGGAGAAATGAGTGTATGAAGGGAGGACAGAAATCAGTATCAGTGGATACTTCTGCCCACTGGCCATCCTCCAGAGAGATCCTCTCTGGCCAATCAGACATTTTTGTGACACTAATCATCTCATACAAGTTCAAGGCCCCAGCCAGGAGAGGAAGTGGAGGAAGGGGGAGCCTGTTGGGCTTGGGCTGGATTCTCCTAAGCATTAGGATACCAGAATGCACCCCTGGGAGGAGGGGCAGGTGACAGATGCTGCCTGTCTCTATATCAGTGCAACGGGATGTCTAACCGCTTCTGGGGCTGGGGCCGCGAGGACGACGAATTCTACCGGCGTATCAAAGGAGCTGGGCTCCAGGTGAGGCTCCCCATGCCTGGGTCCTGGAACCTCCCCAGTCACCGTAGCTGCCCTGAGGTTGCTTTCTCTTGCTGTGAGAAGTTCCTTGGGTTGGGAGATACCTGCAACCCTGCTTCCAGTCCCTGTCCTGGACCTGACTTGCAGTGGTTATCTTGCTAGTCCTTTGCCCTCTTCTGCAGGATGGGAGTACAATCCCCTACCTAGGGTCCCCTGGCAGGTAGTGGGACCCCAGAGAAGCTAGTGGTGAGAGCCAGGGCTCCAGGAGGGGAGGCCTGACCTCTACTTTCCTTGATCTCCTTAGCTTTTCCGCCCCTCGGGAATCACCACTGGCTATAAGACATTTCGCCACCTACATGACCCAGCCTGGCGGAAGAGGGATCAGAAGCGTATTGCAGCTCAGAAACAGGTACTGGCTGATGTCCTTGTCAGGTATGGTAGTGGTGGTCTGGGGAACCGACAGGCCTGAGCATTTTACCAAGTTCTCCTCAGGACCACAGCCCCATCCTCTTCTGCTTGCCCAGGTCATTCAGTGGGCATTCTGCTCGTGCACCATCCTTTGTTCTGTTGGCTGCCACAGGACAACTGGGCACTGTGAGTCAGCCCACACCTTGGGGTCTGTGCAGGCTGTCAGGGGGAGGCTTACCTACCAGTGCCAGGACCCTAGCAGACTTATGATGCTGAGATGCCTGTCCTCATGTAGCCTTTTTTCTTGGAAGCAAAGGAAAAATCCCTGCTTTCCTGCTTTATTCATAGGTGCAACCTTGGGCAAGAGACTTCACTTCTCTGAACTTTGGGTTCTCTTTTTTTTATTTTAATGAAACTTTATTTATTTATTTAATTTTTGTCTTTTTGAGACAGGGTCTCGCTATTCAGTTCAGACTGGCCTTGGGCTCACTTTGTAGCCTAGGCTGGTCTTGAACTTGTAACGATCCTCCTGCCTCAGCCTCCCAAGTGCTGGGATTACAGGAGGTGTGCCACCATGCCCAGTTCTGAGTTCTCTCTCAATGGGCTTCACAGGAACCTTAATGATGAGGTTCTGTGAGATCAGGGGATAACCAGCACTGTGAAATCCTGAGTATATGCACTTTCCTCCTTTCCTTCCCAGGAGCAATTCAAGGTGGACCGGGAGGGAGGCCTGAACACTGTGAAGTACCGTGTGGATTCCCGCACAGCCCTGTCTGTGGGCGGGGCCCCCTGCACTGTTCTCAACATCATGTTGGACTGTGACAAGGCTGCAACCCCCTGGTGTACCTTTGGCTGAGTTGTGTAGACACTAAGGAAGCCTATGCCTACAGGCCACACTGCTGCTCAGGCTCAGGATGAAACCCAGGCCTGGGGCCCAGCTCGGATAGGATGTGGAGTGGCCTGAAGAAACGCCAAGCTCTGTGTTTGCACCAGCCTGGCCCCCAAAGGGACCAGGACAGGACACACATACCTGGGACACTGCTGGCAATTAAGAGTGATCACAGAAAGGCTGAAAGGTGCTTCAACTAGAACTCTCCACCCTGCCTTCCTGCTTGCTGTACTCTGTCCTCCTTTGTGTGCTGAAGCCTCCAGGCAATGGGAAGGGTTGAACTGGTCAACTTCTAATTAACCTCGTTTTTGGTCCTTCCCGCTGGACTGCCTGATGCAAAGATACGGTTTAGAAGCCATGTGGCTGATGCAGGCGGCAGTTGCAGTTGGGACGCTTAGCACTTCAGAAGCCAGATCACAAGCCCCACAGAAAGGAACAGCAGATACCAGTTCCAGCTGGTTGTCACATGCAGGAATGTGGACCTCGTGTTACCAGATCTTCTGATTTTTCAAAAGAAACTAGAATGCTGGATTCTTAAGTAAAATCTGATTTTTTAATGATAGCAGCTAATTGAAACTTTCAAACAGTATGGCAGGCCAAACAAAATGTTGTGGACCCTGGTTTGTCACTTTTGGCTGTGGGGAGGTGGAATGGGTGAAACATGACATCTTTTTTAGTTGTCCAGGAATTAGGTTAGGAGTGGGATGGCAGGTCCAGATGGGAGGAGAGGGCCCAGGGGATGAGGTTCAGCACACCTTCCTGCCCAACCCTCTAGGTTTCCAGGCAGCTCCCTGGGTACCCACTGGGCAATGTGACTACTGTCAGGCTCCCTTTGCTTGGGCTTTGACTGGGAGGGCTGCTTCATCCAGCCACACTGAGATGAAGACAAGAAGAAGAGCAACTGAGGAGCCCAGGACTGGACCTAGGATAGACACAGCAAGTCAGCAGTGTCTCAAGGTTCGAGGGAAGGAGGGAGAACCATGTTTGTAAAGTGGCAGGAAGGAGATGGGGAGAAGTAGGCAAATCCCTGGAGTGGGGAGATTTCCGGCAGTCTCCAAGATCACATCCTAGGAAAGGTGAAGGATGGGAACTGAGCAAGACCGTGAGATTGCAGCATGATCTTGGAGATCCCTCTTTGGAGGGAGTGGGAGATGAGGGGCCCTGTAAGGTAGATCGCTCCTTCAAGGCCGGGGATTTTGGGCAGAGGAGACTGTTGGGACCATTTAAGCTTGGTTTGTTTAGTAGTAGGACACCTTGAAGTGCTGAAGAAGGAAAGGATTGAGGTCACAGAGTTGAAAAGGGCAGGCTGAGTACCTCTGGTTTAAAAAGAGTTCTCTTGAGAACTAGTGGGGACTCGTACGTGCAGTTACATGGGTTGTGTACTGTGTAACCTGTGTGTAAGCTAACAGATTTAAACAGGGGTCTGACTTCTAAACCAGGGTTGTTGTAATCCAGAATGGACGCTCACCGGTTGGAGTGAGAGGCAGACAGGCCTCAGCTGTTCGCAGTGGAGGTGGAGAGGAGCTGCTTTCTGCATATCAGTCTCGAAAACCTGGCTGCTTCCCTTTGGACCTGGGTGAATCTGGGGCAATAACAGCTGCCTCTTGGGAGTCTGTGGGGATGGATGTGCTATCCCAGCACCCAGCTCTGTGTTGGCATGTAAGAAGACCTCAAAAGCTGGAGGCTCCTCCTCACCTGTACTGGGGGAATGGAATGAGCAGAAGGGCCAAGATGACTCCTTCACCTTGAGGGATCAGTCAACAGCCTGGGCTGGGGCATATCCCCACCCCCGCTGCCATCACCTCCATCAAGGTGCCACTGGGCCCCCCAGACAGCTCAAGTCTGGGCAGCCGCCCCCAGTCCCTGTCCAGGGCCTCCACACCCCAGGGGTGTGTGTGGGGGCTGAGCCGTGGTGGCCCAGGGGAAGAAGCAGATGGCTTTGTCTTCCTCAGGGGCTTGTTTGCCAGCTTTGTGGAGGCAAATAAACACCCCCCACCTTGCTGACTGACGGAGGCATGGATGAGGTGCACTCGGACGGTGGTGCTGACCCCACGGCATGTGGGCTGTGCTGTGCTGTTTGTCACTGAAAGCTCTAAAAGCTTTGCCATCGCTACCCTGGGACATCTGAGCACCTGGCATGGCGCAGGTGTTGCACTAATAGTAACAATCACTTGTCCGAGATTTACCACCCACAAACTTCCCTTTACTGCATCATCTCCCCTAGGCCTCAACCTAAGAGCTAGGTCCCATTTATGACATGTTTTATAGATGATGAAGGTGAAGCACAAAGTGGCTTGTCTGGGTCACAGAGCTGGGCAGTAGTGGAGTTTGGGGTGGGCATCCCTGGGGTCTGCTTCCAGAGCCAGGTTCCTGTCCCCTGCCCTGGACAGTGGGTACTCATAAGCCCCTTCAGCAGATCACCCTCAGCCTGAGAGGCTGAGTGGCAGGGCTGCCAGAGTTATTCAGTGTCCCATGTCCAGGAAGAAAGCAGCCACCGGGAGATGTGAAGTGTCTGTCCCAGGAGTTCTCTGCCTCAAGGAAGATGGGGTTCAGCTGCTGGACAGTTTCCTTGGGACTGAGGGACACTGCAGGGCATAGTAGGACCTGGAGTATGGCACCGTGAACTGAGTATGTTTGTCCAAATGGGGTTTCCAGGGGGATCGGCACGGGCCTGGGCATGTTAGGTTCAGGTGTTTCCAGCACCTTATTACTGTGCAGGCACAGGAGATGGGGGAGTCATGAGGATCTGTAGATGCCACACCAAGCAACTTGTAATTCTTTTCTAGGGGTGCAGGATTTTCAAATGAGAGTTTGGGGGCAGGGCTCGATTCGTTGTTATGAAAGATTGTAGTGGCCAGGACCCAGGGTGGGCTGTAGGTGGGTCCAAGGAGAGACAACCTAGTTCAAATGAGAAGTGATGGAACAAGAATGAGGCAGTGGAGCAGGAGTGAGGTCTGCTGCACCCCCAGCATCTGTGGGATCTGTTGGCTCCCTGGCCAGGATCACCTATGCACTACTGGTCCTTTCCTTCACACAGTCACTCCCCTGCAGACGTTTCCCCCAAAGGATGGCCTTTTCGCCATCTCAGTCCTGTGCTTTGAGAGCGCATGCGTGCACACACACACACAGGCGATTTTTGGTGGCTGCATCAACATATACAGAGCCATCATTCCCATGCTTACAAGAAAAAAGCTCAACCACCTGAAAGGGAACTGCTCATCTTGGACCTATAGGGGACAGGAAGTTGCAGGGCAAACTGCCACCCCAAAATCTAGAGAGACACACTCGCAGTGACCATCAGCTTACCTAGAGCAGAAGCTGCTGGAGCCACAAACTAGTAGGGAAATTTAGATGGTGATTTTGACAAGTCGACGGAGGCTAACGATGGTGAAGAGTCAAAATAAATCTCCATCTCTAGTAAGAGAAAGGAGAAAGGAAACATTTAGAAATATGCTCAAAGCTATATGGAGTAGTTCAGCCCTGTAACCCCAGCTACTTGGGAGGCTGAGGCAGAAGGATAGCTTGAATGTAGTAGGAGTTTAGGGTCAGCCTGAGCAACACAGGCAGAGACTCCCTTTCAAAACAAAAAACCTTACCAGAGCCCAACTCTCTCCAGGTTAGAACAGTTCCTCAAGAGAATGGGAAGAAAGCTAAGAGATACCTATGAATGTCATAACTCAGGACTCAGACGTACTAAAAAACTAAGATTTAATTATAAAATTACAAAATGCTTCCCTTTCCCTAAACATTACCACCATATCCACAGTGCTTCAGTGTAACAGTAGCAGATCATAACTGAAAGCGCTTCAAGACAGATCTATTGAAGAAACTTAGGGAAATTCAAAGACAACAGAGTAGACAAAACCAAGGACGCTAGAGGAATTTAAGGCTGGCATGTAAAGTTATGGGAAACCAGCTCAGTCCCACTCTAAAACTAATTAACACCAGGTCTCACACTAAAGCTCTACCTACCTCAGTTTCTTTACTTTCATGTATTACAAGGCATGCTGAAAGGCAAGCATGGAATTAAGTTCAGATATAATACAGAGTTTGGTGTTATCAGCCAGGAAATTTAAAATAACTGTCTAATATGCTAAGGGCTCTGAGGGAAAAAGTAGACAATGTGTAAGAACAGATGAGTAATGTAAGCAGGTGAAAACTCAGAGTGAAAGGAGATGCTAGAAATAAAACCCTGTAACAGAGATGAAGAATCCCTATGAGGAGGTCATAAATAGACTGGACACAGCTGAGGGAAAAAATCACGATCCTAAAGATGTGATGGAAACTTACCAAACTGAACTGCAAAAATAAGCCTAATTTCTTTATAAGTTTCCTATCTTCATATATTTTGTTATAGTAACAGAAATGGACTAATAAATAATGTGAAATCCAAAGAAAAATCTCTAATTAACAGTATAAAAACCTTCTCAATTTGTAGTTTTGACAATTTTATTATAAATATAAAGCATTCCCAAGTAAAAAGGTCTTAAAGATAAGTTATGTATGAATGATAGTACTTGCTTAATAAATGACAGAATCCTGCCTTTCCCTTTTCACTAACAGAATTGAGAGGGACCTCTGCTACTCCACACATGAGCCGTGCACCCTTCCCCACAAATACGGTCTACTTGTGGACTTCCCAGGCTGTGACAGTGGATTAGAAGGAAGTAGTATTTTATTTAATGGGAAAGATAACTTTTTTTTGGTCTGATAACTCAGCACTGACTATTTCCTTCACACAAAAAGGAAGTGTCTGAGTCTGATTTTTGTTCTGTAACAAAATACCTATAGCTATGTAATTTAAAAGGAAGTTTATTTTCGCTTAGAGTTCTGAATGCTGGAAAGTAGATTGAGTAGCGAAAGCCTTCATTGCTGCTGGGGACTGCAGAGTGTGGTGGTGGTGGGGGGGTGCAGGGCATCACATGGTAAAAGGGAATGAATGAAGGAGGCAGAGCTGAACTGGTTTTTGTAACAAACTCACTTGGGGTAACCCATAACCCATTAGCCCATTAATCCATGAATTGGTTAATCCACTTATGAAGGCAAAGCCCTCATGGTACAATCACCTCTTAAAGGCATACATCTTAACGTGAGTTTTGGTGGGGACATTCACACCATAGCAGGGAGGAAGAAGTGTTCGCCCTTAGGGTCCATCCCTCAGTGTTCCTTCATTAGAGGCCTCGCCAGCTATCTATTCTGGAGCCCCCCAACTGACACACACACGCACACATCGGCTTATAGTATTTTATTGCCTCATACAGCTATTACCATGAACTGAAATCTGTATTTTCTCTCTGAATACCCTCCTCCTAGCAGACTGTCAGCCGGTGAGCTCAGGGTGCCGGTGTCTTGTTCACTGCTTATCCTCGGTGCCTGGGCCCAGCCGGCACTCCTTTGTTACAGAACTGAGTTGAGATCACTGTGGAAACAGGTTCCACCCCTCAGCTATGCTGCTGTTGCTTGGGCGTCCTCTGCCCCAAAAGATGTTGCTCTATTTTTTAGTCCTGCTCTGGAGATGTGGGGCGGCCCCTGCCCTCACCTGGGCTCCGTCTTCTTGCTCACTTGCCCTCTCCACCTGGTTTCCCTGTCTACTGACGGCGGCCACACTGTCTGCCAGCCTTTATTCTGCTTCATTTAGGCTCATTTGCACCAGTTCCCTTTTTAGGAGCAACCCCTGAGGAGCAGCACCTGTTCTGGTGGCACAGGTTCCCTTCCCTAATTAGCACAGTGTGACAAGGAGAAGGTGCTCCCCCTCCGCAATCTCCTCCCCTCTGGAGCAGAGCGCAGCTCACACAGGCTCCGCGGCAGGACTTTCTTCCAGTCTTTCTTTTCAAGCCCCTTCACCAGGGCAGCAGGAAGCCTCCAGCAATTTAGACGTGCTCAGCTCCTCTAGGGCATGAGCTCAGCGCCTCAGGGGAACATGCCATGAAAATTCTCACTTTTAATGGGCAATGAAGCCCAAGTGCTTGCTGTTGTTTGCATGTGGCTCAAATGTGGTTTAGACCCCAAGGGTTCGTATTTTGGAAATTAAGTCCTCAGTGTGGCAGTGTTGGGAGATGATGGAACCTATAAGAAGGGAAGCTTAGTGAGCGGCCATAAGATGGGCCCCTACCCACTTTCTGGCTCCCTGTTCTCACCGTGAGCTCTACCTCAATCCCATCATCCTGCCATCTGTGACAAGGTGATGTTGTCACGGGGTTGGGGAGCCCCTGCTGGAGTTGCCATTACCCCATTTGGACTTTCAGCCTCCAAAAGTGTGAGCTAAGTAAATTTGTTTTCCTTTTAAATAAGTACTCAGCCTTCAGCATTTCATTTTGGCTATGAAAACTAATACAGTGCTTTGGGGGCTGATTTACCTCCTAAAATGACTAGTCTCTTCTACCCCCAGGTATGTGTGACCCATGGTGTCCTCATGACAGGGGCTTGGACCTCAGTCCTGAGGGCCACAATCAGGAAGTAGATCTGGGGTCTTGTAATGGTTGATACATTGTGTGAACTTGAGAAATTTAGAAGTTTAATGAAGCAACTCAGCAGGGAGTTAGAGTAAACATTCTCCGCCTGTGCAAGAGGAGGGCACAGAGACCGTGTGAGTGCTACACTCGCTCTAGGGTGGTAGCCTGCGTACAATATAAGGGAGGGAAAGAGGCTTGCTCTCCACCCCATTTTGCTCTTGCCGCTTTTGCTGTCTTCTGCCACCTTGAACTGTTGTCCCTGTGCCATGTCGCCCTGCCTTAGAGACAGCTGATTATGGACTGAAACCTCAACAAACCAAATAGACTTTTCTTTCCTTAATTTTGGGTGTTGAGTATTTTGTTTCAGCAAGTGAAAAGTAACTAAAACAGGCCTGATCTACTCCTTGAAATTGGAATGAGAAAGAATTTTAGGAACAGTGTTCTTGCCTCCAAGGAATATTTTCTTTTCACCCTTAGAGTTGGCAAATCCAGAAGGCAGCATCAAGATAAATTTTTGCCCAACCTGTGCAGTGCCCTAGATTTTCACTCCAGAATGGGGAAACACTTTCCCAATACATCGTCACCTCCACCTCTCACTTTCTCCAGCTGCAGAAGACTCATCAACACATAATAAGTCATTTTGCTTTTCATAGAAATGACACCAAGGCAGAAGAGAGGAGGTGGAAACAAAGAGCTGATGAGACTTACCTGGAAGGGGAGAGTGCGGCTGGGTCAGCCAAGGTCATGCAGCTGAATCTCTGAATTCAGGCAGGCAGGTATGAATTCTGCCTGCACAATGAACTCACTATGCAATGGCAGGCAATTCAAGAATCCTATCTCAGCTTCGGTTTTCCCATCTCTAAGAGCTATTAATACCTACCTACCTTGCGAAGCTGCTCAGAGGGAAGAACATGGTGAGTATTTGACACAGTGAATGGTACTCCTAAGGGGGTACCTGATAAAAAGTAGTTCTTATCATCCCTGAAAGGGTATAACAAGTGTAAAGGGTGTAACATATCAGGCTTTAGAGAGAGTCACATTGCTTCATTATGTCAACAGCAACTCTAACCTAAAAGTCTGCTCATGCTTGCTGAGGATTTTGAGGTCCTTGCAAGTCAGCCTTGCAGGAAAGATGCAGGCCATTTCCACAACAGCCCTGTGGGACTTGCCCTAAAACCTTGGTTTCACTCTTAAAACTAATTGCTATTAACCAGGTTATACAAACAAAGCCGATGCAAACCTACAGCAACAAGGAGAGAAATACATGTTTGCTAGGCTCCTGTGGGTGGCACAGACTGGACACTACAATGTGGCTCTGGATGCCCCCAGAGACCCGGGGCTGTGTCTTCATGGTTTAGGATCTGTCTTTCCATTGGAGCTGCTACATGGGGTTCTTTGATGAGGTGGCTTTCTGTTGACAAAGGAAAGTTGTTGGCAAGACTGGAAAAGCAAAATGTAAGATTTTAGATTAAATAATGAATTAAGAACATGCGCTGTCTGGGAAGAACAAATTCAAGTACAGTCTAGAATCTGTGGGGCTGCCTGTCAGTACTCAATCCTAGCCTTATATCTAAATCTACAGAAAAGTTGTAAAAACATACTCATCTCCACTCAGCCCCAACTTGTTAAGTTAGTCTATATAGTTACTAAGTTGTTAAGTCCAAGTTTCTTTGATTTAAAAGTTAGACTTATCCCTCCAGGAGGGACAGTGTGCCGCATTTGTTTCCTGGCTCCTCTAGTTGATTTATGTGAACCCCACCTTGCTGCTCTAGGAAGTATGAAAATGTGGAGTCTAAATCACACAAAGTAAGTATTTAGGTAAATCATGAGACTGAAGTCCCAGAGAGATCATCCTAGGAGAGCAGGAGGCCTGGAAGGACACAATGTAGACTCCAGAATCACTGTGATTCCAGGATCACCTGGGGAGCATTGGGCGGGTTTAACACCTACTTGAAGTTCTGATTTAGCTGGTCTGGGATAACACAAGGGCCCCTGGGAATGAAAAGATCCCCAGGTAATTCCAGTGGGTAGCTGTGGTGGAGAACTCCAGCTCTAGACAGTGCTTGGTCTATGTTCTTAGGCCCAGGAGCGCAGTTTACCGAGGCTTGCAGGCGGACAGGGAAACGCATTTCAGAAGGTGCACGCGTAGCTTGGAGGGGCCAGGTTCAGTTGGAGCTGTGGGCTTTGTGACTCCACAGGCAAAAGGCTTCAACAGCCAAGTGAGACTGGGAACAGTTGTGCAGGGCCTGGTATCACTTAGTTGCTTTCGTGTCCAGTTACACATCTGTGTGTTCGGGAGACAGGAAGGAGTACTGGATTTTGTTTACTGGATTCTTTTTTAAATCTGTGCCCTTTCTCCTTTTAAAACACTGATACACCAAGAAAGATATTTTTATACTTTTTTTCCCCCCAGTCCTGAGGACAGAATCCAGAGCCTTGTGCATGCCATACAAGGACTGTACCACTAAATTATATCTTCAGGCCTAAATCTAGGCCATTTTTAGTATGCCAAGAACAGCTTTATTGAAGCATAATTTATGGACCACAAAATTCACCTGTTTTTGCATGTACAACTCAATATGTGTTTAGTAAATGTAGAATTGTACAATCATCACTACAACCCAACATTAAAATTTTTCCTTTACTGCCAAAAGATTTCAGCCCACGGGAAGCTAATATTTTATGTATTCATGTTTTCTGGACATTTCTTAAACATACGCTTACTGCGGTGTTCTGGTCCATCCATGCATAGTTGTACTCTTATTGCTGACTTCATTGTATCAACATATCACATTCTATCCTTGAATAGTTGCTTTATATTTTTGACCAGTTGATATTTGTATTTTCTGTACTTTTTTTGTACCTATTTTGAATACGTGATGAACATTTGTGTATGTATTTTTGTAGACATATATTTTTATTTTTGCTGTATAGAAGTGAAGTTGCTGACAAATTTGTTGCTTTTTTTTTTTTTAAACAGAAGCTATTTAGTAAAATCCTAGGGTACAAGTGGCTTCAGTGCTGGATTACCTCTTGGTGTGCCCATTTTATTCTGATTATCTCTACCTTTTCCAGGACCTTATAATTTCCTGAGCTCTTTCTGTTTTTGTTTTTGTTTTGTTTTATTTTTGCTTTTTGAAGTATTCAGGCTGGAACCTAGGACTTTCACACTAAGTTACATCCCCAGTCCTGTTTTAATTTTTTTTTTTTTTTTTGAGACAGGGTCTCAGTAAGTTGCTAAGTTGCTCAGGTTGGACTCAAACTTGTGATCTTCCTGCCTCAGCCTCCAGAATGCTGGGAGCACAAGTGTGTATTATCATGCCCAGCTTGTTTCTGTTTTTACAGTGCTGGGGCCTCATACTTACTAGGCAAATACTCTGTTACTACAGCCTTAGCTCCTTCTAAAGATTTTTATTTCGAAGCTGTGCATAGTGGTACACATTGGTAATACCAGCACTGTGAAGCAGAGGCAGGAGGATCACAGGAGGATCCTAGCCTGAACTACATAGCAAGCTCTGTCTCAAAAATTTTTTCTTTTAAATTTTTGAGACAGGAACTTGCTAACTTGCCAGGCTGGTCTTGAACTTACAGTCCTTCTGCCTCAGCTTCCAGAATAGCTGGGACGACAGGCATGTGCCATTCCTCCCAACTTTACAGTTTTAAAAATGAGACATCTAGCACTTTTAGGTGTTTTTGTTTTTGTTTTTGTTTTTTGTTTTTTTGTACTGGGGATTGAACTCACAACCTCATGCCTGCCAGGCAGGCACTTAGGCCACTGAGCTAAATCTCTGGCCCTATTTTTTGAGACAGGATCTCACTATGCAGTTCAGGCTGATCTTGAACTCACTTTGTAGGCCAGGCTGGTCTGGAACTCACAATGACCCTCCTGCCTCAGCTTCCCAAGTGCTGGGATTAAAGGCATGCGCCACCACACCCCACTACTTTTAGGTGTTTTCAATGAGTGTGTTAACCTGAATAACTTGTTTGCCTTTCCTAGGGATAAACAGATTATGGGAGGCCGTGTTTCAGGCATCTGTACCAGGCCCCACAGACCGCACAACAGTTTAATCTCCAACTAAGCTTTGGGTGGTTGCAGAAGCTCTGGTAGTCAATTAACTAATTACACTGTAAGTGTGTCAAACTATAACCAACTGACTAGTTGCCTAAACTGTAGCCAATTAAGTTGTTTCCAATGACTCACTTTTGTTTTTTCTGTAAATGCTGTCAGATCAACTTGTTGAATGGAGATTTTAGGACCTGCACAATTAAAGGACTTTCCCAATTTGGGAATTGTTTTCTATTTGTTTTGTTAAAATAAACACTAGTAAGTTTAACTTGTCTTTTAGCACTCAGAATTCCCCTCTGTTGTCTGCATTCTGGCCACAGTAGCACTCTGCCAGCACTTTTGTACCGAGCAGGGCAAAGCAGAATGTAAGTTACAATTTTTTCCTTTAGAGACAAGGTGCTTCTCTGAACTTCTCCAGGCTTAGGCATAAAGCATGCCCCACCCCTCAGCCCTGATGAAAGGACAGAATATGCAGGAGTCTGTGCCCAGTATACTTTCCACAGGGAAGGAAGGAAGGGAGCAGAAGAGGGCGGGAGGGAAGCAAAAGCAAGCCTGGAATTGTCTACTGGCTCACTGTGTTCCCTTTCCTCCTTGTTCCTCACTATAAAAGACTGCATAACTGGCCACAGGGAGATGGGGACTTGTGGCACCATTAGGTCCCTCCCTCTCCCCGGAGCTAGGTTTGAGCAGATTCTTTTTCCTTTGCATCAAACATGGCCTCCCACGGTTTGCTGATTTCTGCGTATGAACCTGAGCACCCCGCAGTGCTTTCCCTGTGCTCTCACGCCACTGGGGCTGCACATGCCTCAGACCAGAGCCCTCTTTTCCACCTATCTTAGCCTAGATAATTCCTTCAGATATCCCCTTAAGTGTCACTTTCTCAAGGAAGCTGATCCAGGTCTTCTCAAGTGGATGAAATTTGCATCTCCCTAGTTGGACCTAACTGCTCCCTGAACTTGTCACTGTTACAATTTTACAACTGCTTGTGGTTACTCTATATTTATAACCCCTCACTGTAATCTTCACCCTGACAGAGATATGTTTGTATTGGTTAATCATGACTCTCCAGTGTCTGGCATTAATACATATTTATATATAGAACTCCTAGGATACCTCTCCTTAAAATAGTAACTCGCTATCCAAGCCATGGAAAAGGACTGATTTATAGAACTACAATCTGCACTAAGCACGTGTCTTTCATTGTCAACTGATATGTCTATTTCCTAGAATACCATGACCCTGGCTAGTAGAGAGACAATAAAACCAGAGATTATCACAGTGACTCCCTCTAGGGATTGAAACCCAACACCTGGACCTAGGGAACCCAGGGTTTGAGGCAGGCCCTGAGCTCAGATTTATTTTTCCCACTCCCAAAATATCTTTTGATAGGTGACAAGCAGCCAGGAGATCTAGGTTCCAGTATTGGTCCAGCCACGGTGCAGTCCTACGACCTCAGGCAAGTGTTTAACTCCTCTGGATCTCTAGTTCTCTATCTATAAAAAGGGGCTGAACAAGGGTAGTGCTAGAGCTCTTCTCTGCCCATATTACAGCGGCTTCCTCTTGGGAAGCAGCAATTTTTATGGCTTAGTTCCTCTCCCCTTCTTTGTGTCCAGGGTCAACAACTGATATAAATTATTTACCCACACAAATGATCATTGGAGCTAGGGAGCGCTGGATTTACTGATTCCTAGAACCTGCAACAACTATAAAGATACATCTCTCTCTGTGAGATCCCTCATGCCCTGGCTGGTTCTCGATACTCACGTTTCAGCTCAAAATGTCACTTCTTCACAAGCCCTTTCCCAGCAACCCAAATTGTTTATCAACTCTGTGAGCTCCACCCACTTCATCATGTTTCATTCTCATACCTATAGCTTTCCTTTTTTTTTTTTTTTTTCCCCGGCACCGGGGATCGAAGTCACAGCCTCGCACCTGCCAGACAGGCGCTTAAGCTGCTGAGCCAAACTCCCGGCCCTGGTTTTTTGAGGCAGGGTCGCACTATGTAGCTCAGGCCGGCCTTGCGCTCACATTGTAGCCCAAGCCAGCCTCGAACTCACAATGCTCCGCCTACCTCAGCCTCCCGAGTGCTGGGATTAAAGGCCTGCGCCACCACGCCTGGCTCATACCTATAGCTTTCTGCAAACATCTCCTTTGTATTTCTCTTCTCCTCTGCCCTCTTACCCACTATCATGGAAGCCTGTGAGAACTGGTTCTGTGGTCGAACATATGAACTGTTCTGGAGAAGGTAGATTTTGCTACTGCTGCGTGGTACTGTCATTTTTTAAACCTACAGTGTAGCTGAGGTTGCATGAACACATGTTTTTAAAATTAATATTTACCTAAATTAATTACACCCTCTTCAGCTGTTTATAAATGATCAGACTTACCTGTTTTATAAGGAACTGCCTAAGACATTCAGTGAAATCAGGCAACCTCTATTCAGAAAATTTTATGTACTTCTCTGCTAATGACAGGAACATTGTACATAGAGTACATCTATGTCTTAAGTGGGATGGATTCTCCTGTGCATCACAGGTTTTCTGATCTTGAGTGGATTGCTTAATCTCCACCCTCAATTTTCTCATTTCAAAAATGTAAATAAGGATCTTGGGGTATAGTGCTTGCCTAGCATGCACAAAATCCTGGGTTTAATTCCCAACATGAAAAACAAAAAAACAAACAACCCCCCCAAAAAAACTAAGCAAACAGTAAATAATACCTGCTTTGCAGTTTGGCTTAAGGAATTATAAACTGCATAAAGCACCCATCTCAAAGTCTGGCATGTCATAACGTTTAATAGACAGTAACACGGTAATCATGCTTAGGCTATTTATATAGGTAATCATGCTTAGGTCATTTATATAGGTTGTCTAATTGTAACACATAAACTACATATATTAAATAATTGACATTATTTAATCATATTCCTTCCTTCATAAACTAGACTTACTAAAAACAAACAAACAAACAAAAAAACAACTGAGGCATTAGTTGAATGACTTGCTTAAATCATCTACCCAGAGAGTAAATAGAATTTGAATTTGGGCTTTGGTCTATTTGATTGGAGAACAAATTTTCCCATCACTATTGTGAATGCAAACCTTATAGTTCGGTGGTAGGGAACCCTGGGTTTGATTCCCAGTGCTGCAAACAAAATAAGAGTGGGTAAGATGAGATGTGAATCAGACCAAGCCGAATTACCAGAGAGGAAGGACAAAGAAGTGGAGCCCATATGTTTTTACCAATGTGTCAGAGCCCCTTTTCATTCCAGAGACTTCCAAAGGCCATTATAATTCCAACCAGCCTTCTCAGTATAGATTTAAAATGGTAAGTAGTAGTTTCTTATGCTCAGTAATTAGTGAAGGCACTTAAATAACTAGGTCATAAACACGTAAAGAAGACGACTTACCAAAAGAAGGAATTTCCATGAGGTCCTGACTTACAGCGACTCTATCTACTGGAGATCCATCGGCACTGACCTTGCCCGGAGGACTCCTGAAACCAAGCTCTGTGAAAGCTCATTTGTAATCTGCTGGTGATGGTGCCATCCCTTAATAGTGATTCGCAACTTTGGAATTTTATTCCTTCTGGGTACACTTGGCAGTGTCCGAAGACATTTGTGGGGTCTTAATGAAGGGGATTCTACTGCCATCTAGTGGTACATGCTAGGGATGCCGCTAAGCATCCTATAAAGCACTGCATAGTTCACAGAACAAGTTAACAAACCAGAAATACCAGAAGTGCCGAGGTGAGAAACCTAGCGCCGATCTCAGGCTTTACTTTAGTAGCTGTGAGACTTTGAGCAAATGACTTTTTTATCTGTAAAGTGAAATAACATGCATAGCTATGAAGTACCTAGCACACATACTAGGTACTCAAATTTAAGTGATTGACCCTTCACATCTGTGAGCTCGGCATGCTGGATCCAACCAATTGTGGATCAAAAGTATTGGGAGGACAGAAGATGTAGCTCAGTGTTGGGCATTTGCCTAATATGAACTAAGCCCTGGGTTCAACCTCCGGTACCAAAGATATTTGGGAAAAAATCTTTTCTGAATATTTACAAACTTTGTTCCTTGTCATTATTCCCTAAACAAAAAAGTCTTTCACTATTTTTTAAAGTTTACATTGTTTTAGGGATTGTGAGAAATCTAGAGAAAATTTAAAGTATACGAGAGAGGCTGAACATGATGGTGCAAGCCTGTAATACCAGCACTTACTCAGGAGACAGGCAGGAAGACTGGCACAAGTTCAAGGCCAGCCTGAACTACATAGCAAGATCCTATACAAGAGAATGGGTTGTGAGTTCGATCCCCGGTACCAAAAAAATAAATAAAATAAAATAAATTAAGTGTAGGATTTTTTTTAAAAGAGGATATTTGTAGGTTACATGCAAATAGTATGTAATTTTATGAGGGACTTCAGCATCTCCACATTTTGGTATCTACAGGGGGTCCTGAATTCAATTGCTCACAGATACAGAGGGACAGCTAAACTATTGACATACCTTGAAATGGGTGGGGGGATTTGCTCCTAAAGAGTGAGAGAGAATTTCCTTTTTATTTTTCTTGCTTCCATCTGTAAACTTCCACTAGTCAAGGTCCTATCAAAGCTGTTAAGAATTAGGGTGTTGACACTTTTTTTTCAGAGTAGCACAGAATCATCTCATTCCCACATTGTTCCTTAATGACTTACACAATTTGAGTGAGCCAAGCACAAAGAGAAGACTTTGCAAAATTTGGTCTAGATGACAAGACACGTTCTGAGATTAGAGTGTAAGGTGTTTTTTGTTTTTACATCTGAACTTAGTCCTTTATTTTATTTATTTTATTTATTTATTTATTTTGCAGCACCAGGGATCAAACTCACAACCTCACACCTGCCAGGGCAGGCTCTTAAGCCACTAAGCCAAACTCCTGGCCCTGGTTTTTTTGAGGCAGGGTTGCACTTTGTAGCTCAGGCCGGCCTTGCACTCATGCTATAACCCAAGCCAGCCTTGAACTCACAACGCTCCTCTTACCTCAGCCTCCCCAGTGCTGGGATTAAAGGCGTGCGTCACCACACCCGGCAGTCCTTTATTTTAAAAGGTGTTTTCTCACATTGTACATTCTCATGAGTCAGTAATTATAGTAACTACTGTGTTTCAAATACTAGCTGTCAGCTTTATCACTATGACAAATACCTAATAAAATCAGTTTAAAGGAGGAAGGATTTATTTTGGTTTCAGGTTTCAGTCCATGGCTGTTTGGCCCCATCCCTTTGGGGCTGTGTTAAAGCAGTACTTCGTGGTAGGAGGATGAGGGAACTGCACATGTCAAGGTAGCTGGAAAGAGAGAGAGAAAAAGAGAGAGAGAGAGAGAGCAAGAGAGAGCGAGCGAGAGAGAAAGACAGAGAGAAAGAGAAGAAGGAAGGGGCCAGGGTCTCAATATTCCCTTCAAGGACACATCCCTAATTGTCCAACTTCCTTCCCCCAAGCCCTACCTTCTAAAGATTCAACTTCCTCTCCATAGCACCACAATAGGCTGGCAGCCAAACATTTAGCCTGTGAGCCTTTGGGAGGCATTTACAATCCAAACCATAATATTCTGCACCTGGCTTCCAGAGGCTCATGCCCATCCTTCAGTGCAAAATGTTTTTAGTCCATCTCCAAGAGTCTCCATGTCTTCATAGTTTCAGCATCGTTCAAGAGTCCAAATCCTAAGGCTCCTCTGAGACTCAAGGCAAACTCACTTGTGAGTTCAAAAAACAAGACACTTCCAAGATAAAACGACAAAGAGGAGACATTCCCATTCCCAGAAGGGGAACAGGAAAATAAGGAGTAATTGGACAAACGAAGGCCAAAATGTAGCAGGACAAATACAAATGCCTATAGATCCATGTCAGGCACATGGTGGTGTGATGTGGCTTCAAAGAGCTTGGGCAGCCCTGCCCCTATGACATTGCTGGTTGCAACCTACAGGGCCATTTTCTTGGGCTGGCTCTGTTTACTGCCTGCAGTTTTACTTAGGAGATATTCTATTTTTCTGGTATCTCTAACTTGCTGGGGTCTCCAGTGCAGTTTTGACTTCACTCTCACAGCTTCACACATCACAATGCCAGGAATTGCTTGTAGGGATTCTGATTCTGCCTTACACAGTCTGGCCTCCCAGGCTTTCCATTGAAATCTTGGGGAAGCCTCCATGACCCCATAACTTTTGCATTTAGTGTGCCTGAAAAACCAGCCTCATATTTATGGACACAGAGATCTGCCACTAGCCATAGTCATACCTGGATCTGCCTTAACCATGATGCAGCATCCTGAGTGCCTCAATGGCTGAACAGGGGAAACAAATTGTGGGAAGCCATTCCACAGCAAGCAGGGTGTCCTAGATTCTCTTCTCACAGGGAAGTCTGACCATGTCTGAAATGAATTTACATTTCTACATCTTTGAGCTTGAGCCTGCAAAGCCAATCCTGAGATGCCCTTAAGGCATCTTCTTTCCTATTGTCCCATTGCAAAGTACTTGGTTTCTTTCTTTCTTTTTTTTTTAATAGTGTTAATCTCTTTAGCAACTGGATCCTACTTTAAACACTTTTCTTTTCTGGCCAAACTACAAGTTTTTCTCTTTTTTTCCACCCCCTTCCCATTCTCACTGTAAATCTGGCTCAAAGCAGCAGGTAATACCCATGGCACTGTCTCAATGCTGTGCTACCATGAAATTTTCTCTGCTAAATTAGTTTGTCACTTTTAAACTCAGCCTCTCATAAAATCTGAGGGTGTGAAGAATATGTACACAAATTCTTTGCCAGAATGAAACATGAATGGCCTGTAGTTCATTTTCCGATAGTCTTCATTTCCATTCAAAACCTCATCAGTACAGCCAGTGCTGTCTGTATTGTTTTTAAATTGAATTGTAATGCCTTTGTGCAGGGGAACTACCACTTCCTATTGTGTAACCCAGCTGCTTTAGTTTCTAAAAGGATTTGAGTTTTTAAATCTTAATCTATCTGTTTTCTGTAGAAGCATTAAATAGACCTTTAATCATTTCTGGGAGAGATTCAGAGTCACACCTTTTAGTTTTAGCAATTCTCTGTAACAGTGAGTATTGGTTGGTCTTGTAAGCATGAAAGGCTGGGATACATTGCCATACTGTTTCTGCCTGTGTATTATGGGTGGGATAGTAAAATAGCTTCTTTTCGTTGAGTAATTCCTCATGAGCACCATCTGACCCAAATGTCTCCAAAGAAAAAACTCCCAGGCCCTTAAACTTCTTCCAGAAGAACAAAGAAAGCCACCCTCTACCTGGGGGCCTTCCTGTGTGCTCTCCACCTTGTGGAAAAATAATGTGCAAATTCATCCTGAAAGCAGTGTGTTCACTTCTGTGGTCTAGTTGTCACTTGGCTCTTTGAGTGGAGTGGAGTTCAGCCAGTGCCAAGAGATTGGTGAAAACTGATTAAGACCTTAACAGGGCTAGATGTGGTGGCACACTCCTGTAATCCTGGCATTTTGGGAGGCTGAAGTAGGAGGATTGCAAGTTTAAGAGTAGCCTGAGAAATTTTGCAAGATCTCATTTAAAAAAGAAAAAGGCTAGAAAGTAGCTTAGTATGAAGGTCCTGGCTCAATCCTCAATTTAAAAAAAGAGAAAAAAGAGCTCAGCAGCACCTGGTTTTTCTCTCTTTTGGGGGAAAGTAGTAAGTAGAAGTTTTTAGTAAGGAAAAGGAAGTACTGTTTGGGGCAGAAACAAGTCCTTATATGGAACTAATATAAGAACAGGAAGTTCTGAATTAATAGGTCAAAAATAAAATGACCACATTTTTACTCTTTCTAAATAAAAAGAAAGAAAGCAAACAGTTCTTCAGCTGCACCTGTGACTACAGCTTTCAACCAACCCAGAAAACAAGGATGATCAGTTACAGATTCTCTAAGGTCTCAGTTCAAATGTGCTTGTATCCTGCCTATTCCAGTTCTATTCCTAACTTGCTTTTGACCCTTCACTGTTTTCTTTTAATGATGCCACTTGTGTCTATGCAGAATTATTGTATGCTACTGTATGTTTTGGGTTCCCTGGAATTCCTTCAAGGATTTGGCCTTTTTATAAAATTTTTTTTTATTTTAGAGATAGTAAAATCCAACAAAACATAACAGAACAAAGTCAATCAAAACAAAGCAGTAGAACTGGTACAGAACTTCTAAGAAAGATACTATGAAAACAATAGCTACTATAGTATATCTTGTTATTTTCAGAATAGTTGACCATTCCAACAGGTATGGTAAAATCAAACCAAAAAAAAAAAAAACCCACAATAAAACCAATAAAAACAGAGTATAAAATAAGGTAAAAAAAATTAATCAGAATAAAGCAAAACAATGAGAACAATTTTGGGCCTCGAAGACAAGACAGAAGAGAATCCCCCATTTTTGCTACATTGCATACTGTCATCTTTCAAAGAGTTGCTCAGGCTGCCAGCCCCAGACCTGCAAAATGAACAAAACAACACTAGCACTTAGTTGTTTTATGTACCTTAGTTGCTATCAATGTAGCCAGACCTCCGAATGAGCAGGTTGCTTTACTTTCTATTTATTTATTTTTTTTTGCGGCACCGGGGATTGAACTCATAACCTCGTGCTTGCCAGGGCAGGTGCTTAAGGCACTGAGCCAAACTCCCGGCCCTGGTTTTTTGAGGCAGGGTCACACTATATAGCTCAGGCTGGCCTTGTGCTCATGTTGTAGCCCAAGCCAGCCTCGAACTCACAACGCTCCGCCTACCTCAGCCTCCCAAGTGCTGGGATTAAAGGCGTGCACCACCATGCCCGGCTTGAGCAGGTTGCTTTACGGGGTGGTGGGGGCAGAGCTTTGTCCTTGATTCTTAGCCCGCGTGCCAGTAGGCGTATGGGGGGTGGTGGGGAGTGGTGCATGTTTCTCTTCCTGGGGTCCATGCCGGTCACACAGGCCACCAGAAGGCAGTCTTACTTGTCTTCTGGTTGGAGGTGGTCAGGCCCAGTGAGGCGGGCTCCCGAGAAGCCCATTTCTTTCTCTTCCTGGGGTCCATGCCAGTTGCGCAGGCCCCTGGAAGGCAGTCTTACTTCAGATTTGGCCTCTTGCTTTGAGACCGCTTGTCTTAGGCCATTTTCTGTTACTATACTAAAATATCTGATGCTGGAAACTTTGTAAAGAAAAGATGTTTATTTTACTTATAATTTTGGAGGTGTAACATCTAAAATGGGGTCACTTCATCTGTTCAGACTCTGGTGAGGATTCCCTTGACTGAATCACAATGTGGCAGAGAAGTAGAAAAGAGAAATGGCCACCTGCAGAAAGGGTCACATGCATTCTTGGATATTGGGTATACTAGTCAGCTTTTTGTCACTATGATGAAATACCTGATATAGGTTACTGTAATGGTTGATACTTTGGTTCAACTTGAAAAGTTTAGAAGATTAATGAAGGGGCTTAGCAGGGGCCAGCATCCTTACTTTGTAAACATCCTCATCCTGTGTAAGAGGAGGGCATGGAGATGGTGTGAGTGCTGCACCGCCCCTCGTTTTGCTCTCGCTGCTTTTACTATTTTCTGCTGCCTTGAACTGTTGCTCCTGTGCCATGCCACCCTGCCATGGAGCCAGCTGGTTATGGTCTGAAAGCTCCACAAACAGTGAGCTAAATAAACCTTTCCTTCCTTAATTTTGGGTGTTGGGTATTTTGTGCCAACAATGAGAGAAAAGTAACCAAGACAGTTACTTACGAAGAAAAGAGGTTTACTTAATTCACAGTTTGGGGAGTTCAAAGCCCAAATGGCATGGTTGTATGCCAAGGGTCCCATGCCAGATGGGAGCCTATGTAGAGGATCTCATGGTGAACCAGGAAGTAGAGACGTGGATGAGGCTGGGTTTGTCCCTTTTACAAAAACGTTTTCGCCAGAGCTCAGGAGTCACGCAAGAACAACCTTGCTAGGGCACATCCAGATGACCTAAAGATTCTCACCAGGTACTGCCACTCATAAAGTTTCCACCACTTCTGAATACCACTAACTTGGGGACCAAGCTTCCAATACATGAACTTTTGGAGGGACACAGTTAAAGCTATAAGCAAATCATACATAACACTGGATAACATGTAAAGAAAAGAGACCTATTTAGCTCATAGTTCTGGAGGTCCTAGAATATATAGCTTTGGGCTTGACTTGCTCTTATTTTTCTTTTCTTTTTTTAACATTTTTTAATTTAAGAGAAAAAAATCACAGAAAAGAAAAACAAAAAGCAAAAGAGACAGACAAACAACAACAACAAATCCAATACAATAACATTATAGGTTTATAAAATGAGATGGTAAGAATTTGGCAATGGTTGTAATATTGCATATTGTTACCTTCAAAGAGGTTGTTTAGATTAACAGACATAGACATGTAAAATTGATCTAATCATTTGAGCATTAACTGTTCTTTTTCAATAACTAATGCATTTAGTAGTATAGTCATTTTAACTATTTTATGTATACATATATACAAATTTATGTCTTTTTCCTTTTCCTTTCTTTCCTCCTTTCCCCTTATAATACCTCTTGTTATCTTCAAAATAACTGCCTATACCATCAGGCATAATATAATCAAACAAAATAGTACAGAATAAAACCAATAAAAACAAAACAATGGTAGCAATACAGGACTTCAAAACAATAGTAAAACAATACTGGTTACCATAATGCCTCTTGTTATTTTCAAAGCAGTTGCCTATATCATCAGTCATAATACAATCAAACAAATCAAAATAGAATAAAATCACTCAAAACAAAACAATGAAAGCAATACAGGGCTTCAAAACAAGGTGATTGGATATCAATAATGGCTATCATAATGTACTTTGTTATCTTTGAAATAGCTGTCCATGCCATCAAATATAGTAAAATTAGACAAACCAAAATAGAATAAAACCAAACTAAAACAATGAAAACAATACAGGATTCAAATCACAATAATAGATTAAAAATGGCCACTGCCTTCCCTTTTTAGACACTTCCTCCCCTTTCATTTTTACAATACGTATTATGTATTTTGAATCCTACTAACTCCTTTAGTTCTTTTGTACTAGGGAGGTAACATGAATGTTCAACCATGTGACTCTGGATCATTTCATCCATGAACATGATCTTAAGTTGTATCCATTTATCTACAAGAGGCTTGAGGTTATCTTTCTTTATAGCTGATTAGCTTTCCATTGGATAAAAATGCCATATCTTTTTTGTCCACTATGTAGCTAATGAGCAAGCTACCCCCACTTCTTTCTGGTTCCCTGTCACATAGAGCATTGTTCTCTCTCCTTTGACTTTCAGTCTATGAACCCTCTTTTGAGTCAAATGTGTTTCTTGTAAAAAGCATATTGGTGGATCCTGTCTCCTGATCCACTCTGCCTGTTTCTTTTTATTGGTGAGTTGAGGCCATCTACATTAATGGTTAAGGCCAACATGCACTGCTTCATCTCTTCCATGCTATTTTCCTGCCACTGGCTGCCTACTTTTCCTCTCTATTCAATTGTCTGTCCCACTTGGTGATATCCCTCTGCCACTGTTTCTGCATCTGTGGTCTTTTTTTTTTAATCTCTCTCTAGAATGCCCTTCACTATTCTTTGTAGGGTTGGTTTGGTGGTCATGAATTCCTTCCATTGTTCTTTGTCATGGAAGTATCTTGTTTCTCCGTTAATTTTGAAAGATAGTTTTGCAGGGTTCATCAATCTGGGTTGGAAGTTGTTTTCTTTCAGGAATTGAAATGCTTCACTCCAAGCTCTTCTTGACCTGATGGTTTGTGTTGATAAGTCTGTTGTGATTCTGATGGGTTTCCTTTGTAGGTGATCTGTTTCTTTTCTCTAACAGCTTTTAATATTCTGTTTTTGTGTTGAATTTCTGGAATCTTGATTACTATATGTCTGGGTGTAGATTTATTTTGGCTATGGCTAACTGGAGTTCTATATGCTTCACTTATCTGAATGGCACTGCCTTTTCCCATTCTTGGGAAGTTTTCTGATATTATTTCTGTAAATAGACTTTTAATGTCATTTGTATTGACCCCTGCTTTTTCACTCACACCTTTTATTTTTATGTTATGTTTCTTTGGTTATGTTATGTTTCTTTGCAGCTGTTGAACTGTTACTTCCAGGTTCCTTGTTATTTTTAAGAGATCTTTCCTATCATGATCACAAGCTGCAAACCTGTCTTCAAGGTTTAAAAGTCTATCTTCAGTTTCTTTCAAGAAGTTCTGCCAACTTTCAATGGAGTTTTTAATTTCTTGGATATCTCTTTGAATCTGTTTCATGTATTCTAAATCTTTTTTGTATTGTTCACCCATGGTTTCCCTTATTTTCCTATGCTCCATTTTTTAATCTATGTCTTCTTTAGAGATGCCTAGCAATTCTTTTATTATATTTTTCATTTCTTCTTTTACTTGAGTTAGTATTTCTGTTCTAATCTCTTTTATAGCCTCATGAAGTTGTTTCTTTACTTTAGTTGCCATCACCTCAGAATCTTCAGTTGTGCGACTCTCAATCTCTTCTGTGTTTGCATCTCCTGGACTTGCTCTGCTTGGATCGGAGGCCAGAGACTGCCTTTGCTTCTTTGTCTTGACATATTCCTGGGTTCTTCTGGACAAATGGGTACTGGGGTCCCAGGTACTTCCTGCATTGACTACAATTCCTCTGAAGTGAGACTGTTTGGTTCTTCTAGCCAGTGCTGATTATGGATATCTGATGGTGGCCATTGGGTGCACTGGTGCAGGGCTGTCTGCTGCTTTTCCCAGGCTGTGTTGGCTCCCTGATGGCTGGTGGAATGCGCACAAGGGTGGGGCTGGCCACCACCTGCAAACCTGGGCTGGTCACCAGTGGGGATCCTCCACTACTGTTCCTGGAGCATGTGTGGGGCCACAATCTCCAGACCAAGCTGACTACCTGCGGAGACCCTCCAAGAATGTGTGTGGGGGCAGGGCTCAGTCTGAGCAATTTCCACAGGTCTATACCCAGCTAGGAGCTGCTGGAGGAAGCCAGCAGCAGTTCTGGTTCCGGGCTTTTGCAGCTCAGCTCCAAAATGGTTCCCTGCCAATTGCTGTCTCCCACGGGAGGATGGAGTCCTCTGCACTCACCACCAGCCAGTTCAGTCTTCCAGATCTGCTCCCTGTGTCCACTGCCACTCGCCTCCAATGCTGCCTCTCTCTGCAGAGGCCTCCAGGGTTGCCAGCCTCCACATCTCCTTGATCATGTGTCCCCAGTTTCCAACAGCTCCTCTTGCACAGTGGATCCAGCTCCTGGCAAAGGTGCTGCCAGCTACTGCCTTCTTCTTCGTTTAAATTTTTCTTTTTACTCTTTCTGTGGGCTTCAGTTCTCACTTCAGATTCTTCCTGGGTCCAGGGGACCCACTTGTTTCCTCCTTGTCTTCCCCATGATGCTGTATTCCAGCATCTGGACTGTATCTCTCAGAGAGGCTGTTTGCTCTGCTGCTTACTGTTCTGCCATCTTCCTGGAAGTCTGCTCTTCTTTTTCTAGAAGCTTGAGGTTCAGCATTAAGTTGTTTATTTGAGTTCATTTGGTTTTCTGATACAGGAATTCACTGCTATAAATTTCCCTCACAGAACTCCTTTCATAGCATCCATAAATTCCAGTATTTTGTATTGGTATTATTGTTTAATTGTAGAAACTATCTAATTTCTTCTTTAATTTCATTTGTGACCCACTGGTTGTTCAAGAAGGTGTTATTCAATTTCCATGTGTTTATGAAGTTCTTGTGGTTTCTTTTGCCATTGGTTTCCAATTTCATTGCACTATGGTCTGATAATATTCATGAGATGATTACAGTTCCTTTGCATTTACTTAAACATGTTCTATGAACTGGTATGTGGTCTGTTTTCGAGAACATTCCCTGTGCAGCTGACATAACATATATTCTGATGTTGTGGGCTGAGACACTCTGCAGATGTCTACTAAGTCCATGTTTTCAAAAGTTTGATTCAGTTCTGATATTTCTTTGTTGATTTTTTGTCTAGTTAATCTATATGCTATAGTGGGATATTGAGACCTCTCATTACAATTATAATAGTACTTATTTGATCTTTCAAATTCATTAATATTTGTTTTATATAGTTGGGTGCACTTTTATTTGGTGCATATATATTATGGTTGTTATCTCTCCTTGGGTTGTTTCCTTTATAAGAATGTAGTGACCTTATTTGTCTCTCTTAATCAGTCTTGGATTGAAATTCATTTTGTCTGCAAATGGAATAGCTACCCCTGCTTTTTCCTAGGTTCCTGTCACATGGAGTATTATTGTTTTCTATCCTTTTGACTTTCAGTCTATGAATTTCTTTTTGAATTAGAAGTGTTTCTTGTGTAGAGCTCCTTCTTCTTCTTCTTCTTCTTCTTCTTCTTCTTCTTCTTCTTCTTCTTCTTCTTCTTCTTCTTCTTCTTCCTCTTCTTCTTCTTCTTTTGTACCAGGGATTGAACTCACAATCTCGCATCTGCCAGGCAGGCTCTTATGCCACTGAGCTAAATCCCCAGCCCAATTTTTTTGAGGCAGGGTCTCATTATGCAGTTCAGGTTGGCCTTGAACTCACTTTGTAGCCCAGGTTGGTCTTGAATTCACAACAATCCTCCTGCCTCAACCTCCTGAGTGCCGAGATTAAAGGTGTGTACCACCACGCTTGTACAGCATATTCTTGAATCTTGATTTTTTTTCTTTTTGATACTGGCAATTGAACTTAGGGCACTTGCCAGGCAGGCACTTGTGCTGCTGAGCTATATTCCTGGTGTGAATCTTGATTCTCAATCCATTCTGTCATTCTGTTTCTTTTAATTGGTGACTTGAGACCATTAACATTGATGGTTATAACTGATATGAATTTGTTATCCTTTTCATGTTATTTTACTGCTGTTGGTTCCCTTTTTTCCCCTCTGTTTAATTGCTACCTTTCTTGGTGGATTCATTCTGTTGGAGGTTATGAAGTTGCAGTTCTTGTTACCGCTTTCTCGAATGTCCTTCAGAACATTTTGGGGTGCTGGTTTCATGGTCATGAATTTCTTCAGCTGTGTGATGGGCTTTTCTGTATAGCCAATCTGTTTCTTTTGTCTAACAGCTTTTAACATTCTGTTCTTGTGTTGAATTCTTGGAATCTTGACTATACTATGCCTGGCTGGAGATCTGTTTCTGATCATGGCTAATTGGAATTCTATATTCATCACTTATCTTTATGTCAAATTCTTTTTCCCAGCCAGGGTAGTTTTCTGCCATGACATCTGTGAACAAGTTTTTTTTTAAATAGCATTTGTGATATCTCCTGCTTTTTCATTAACTCCAATCAATCATATGTTATTCTTCTCTGCATCATCTAGCAGCTGTGGATTGATTTCTCATGATCCTTTGCTACTTTCAATAAATCTTTCTTTCCATGATCACCAAGTGCAAGCCTGTCTTCTATGTCTGAGATTCTGTCCTCATATTGGTTTATTCTGCTGCAGATACTTTCAATGGAAATTTTAGTCTCTTGGATATCTGCTTGAGTCTGTTTTATGGATTCCATTGCTTTCCTCTGTTGGACGTTCATGGGTTTACATCATTTTCCTAAACTCTTCTATTTTTTTTTTGTCTATATCTGCTCTAGAGTCACTAAGTTTTCATCATGATCATCATCTCTGTAGTTACATCAGAAATTATTTCTGATTTAATTTTTTTCTTTTACTTTGTTATTACAACTTCAGAGAGGCCAGGTGGGTGGCTTTTTGATTGCCCCACATCATTGCCCCCCTGGGCTTGCCTTTGGTGAACTGGATGTCTGGGGTTGCATCTTGCTTAAGAGTTCTGATTTTCTTTTTCTTTTTAGTTTAATTCCCGAGTTGATGCTTGTAAATTACCTATGGTAAGTAGCTTTACTGCAGTATTTAGAACTCTTAGGAAATGAGTACTTCTCAGAGGTCCCTTCCAGGTATAGCTGGCTTTTGGGTTTTGAGTTTATTGTAAGATCTTACCACTTCAATTTATTGTGGATAAGAAATTGTTACTTGGTCCAGCCCCAGTTCTTTGGCACAGACCCACAGTATTTTATGGCAATCTCAGTTTTGGTATACCAGACAGAACAGTTGATTAGAACAATTATGTCACTGTGGTAAAGTGGAACAATCAGCAATAACAATAGCATTAAATAAAGCCTAGAAACTGACAAACTGAGGTAACCATTATTTTGCCACCTTTAACTATATAAACCAGATTTTTTGGTTATATAACAAAATCTAAAATAAACCAGAAAATTGTATGTAGTAAATAAGCCCTCAATGAGCCAATTTTACCCTCAGAGGAGAAAACTTAAAAGGGGATAGGGGAAAAATAGAGGAATAGAAGAAGAGGAAGAGATTAGAAGCAAGACTGGAGGACAAAGGAGAGCACACAAATTTTGGGAAATGTATACAGAAGACAGGGAAACAGAGAGGGAAGAAATAAAAGGAAGAACAGAACAGAACAATGATCACAAAAAACTAGAAACCAGTCACACTCTGAGGACGTGCTCTGCCTAGCTGCCTGGGTCCTGGAGATTCTAAACTCCACCCAGCCAGGCATAAGGCCCCGACACACACTCCAGGAGTGCGTCCTCACTAGCTGCACAGAGGATGTGAGCTCTGCCCAGCCCAGCATCACAGCGCAATCCATCAGAGGAATGCTTGGCCAGCCTCACAGGTCACAGAGGTACCAAGCCCAGCCTAGCACAGAGCCCCAGAGCCGCTCATCAGATAGTGACCATCCTAGCCAATCAGTCTTGGAGAATTTGAGCTCTGCCTATCAGAACATAAGGCCACAGCTCCATAGTTCAGGGGTGTGACTCAGCTAGCCATGAGACAAGTCCTGGAGGTTCTGAACTCCTCCCAGCCAGGAGCAAGGCCTGGCACCATACATCAGGTGCTAGCTCTGGCTAGCCCTGTGCTCCAGAGGCTCTGAACTCCTCTCAACCAGACACAAATTCCTGGTAGTGCCACACTCTGAGGACATTCTTTGCCTAGCTGTCTGGGACCTGGAGGTTCTGAACTCCACTCAGCCAGGTGTCAGTCCCTGGTGCCACATACCATGTGTGTGTTCCTGCTAGCTACCTGGATCATGGAGGTTCCAAACTCCACCCAGCCAGGTGCTAGGCCCTGGTGACACACTGGGGGTGTGTCCCCACTAGCTACCTGGGTCCTGGAGGTTCTGAACTTTACCCAGCCAGGTGCAAGGCCCCAGTGCCACACTCTGGGGGTGTGTCCCTGCTAGCTGCATGGAGGATTAAAGCTCTGTCCAGCCCAGTGTCCCGGAGCAACATAACAAAGTACATCAGGGGAACACTTGCCCAGCCTCACAGCCATAGAGCACAAGGCTCCAGTACCATAGTTTGGGGGTGCACCCTGGCTAGCCACAAGGTTATTGGAGGATTGAAGCTCTGCTCAGCACAGCATTCCAGTGCAAGCCATTGGGAGGGTATCTGGCCAGTCACATGGGCCCCAGAGGAAAGTGACAAAATGAAAAAGCAAGATGCAGTCTCAGTCTTCCAGCCCACCGAGAACAAACCCAAGAGACACTGAAATGGAAGACACTGGAAATAACACAACTGAACTTTCTGAAATGATAGAAACTGAAGTAATGAAACAACTCCATGAAGCTATAGAGGAAGTCAGATCGGAAATAATCTCTCAGGTAAAAAATGAAATGACAAATGTTATGAAAGAAATATTGTGTGTATCTAAAGAAGATCAAGATAAAAAATAGAAGAACATAAGAAAATTATGGAAACTTTGAATGAATAATATAAGACAGAATTCAAATGCATGAAACAGATTCAAAGGGACATTCAGGAAATTAAAAATTCCATTGAAAATTGGCAAAACTGCTTGAATGAAGCTGAACATAGACTCTCAGTCCTTGAAGACAGCATGGAAGCTTACGATCATGAAAGAAAAGATCTTTTAAAAATAACAAGGAACCAGGAAACAACAATTCAACAGCTGCAAGATGATACAAAGAGAAACAATATGCAATTGATAGGTGTCAATGAAAAAGCAAGGGTCAATGCAAATGACCTATAAAGACTATTTGCAGAAAGAATAGCAGAAAATTTTCCAAACATGGGAAGAGAATCTGATATACATATAAGTGAGGCATACAGAACCCCAATTAACCATAACCAAAATAAATCTTCACCCAGATATGTAATAATTAGGACGTCAGAAATTCAGCACAAAAACAGAATACTAAAAACTGTCAGAGAAAAAAAAACAGATCACCTATGAAGGAAAGTCTATCAGAATCACAGCAGACTTCTCAACACAAACCTTCAAGTCAAGAAGAGCCTGTAGTGAAGTATTTCAGGTCCTGAAAGAAAACAACTTCCAACCCAGATTGATGTGTCCTGCAGAACTATATTTGAAAATTGATGGAGAAATAAGATACTTCCATGACAAAGAACAACTGAAGAAATTCAGGGCCACCAAACCAACACTACAAAGAGTACTGAAAGACACTCTGGAAAGAGACAAAGATAACTACAATCCCTAGATCATCAGCGAAAGGAAATCACTAAGCAGGGCAAACAATTAAAGAGAAAAAGGAGAAAACCAGCAACAGAAGATACAATGACAGTGATAAGTCAGTACATATCAGTTATATCAATGTAAATGGTCTCAACTCACCAATAAAAAGAAACAGACTGGCAGAATGGATTAAGAAACAAAATCCAACAATATGTTATGCACAAAAAACACATTAAACTCAAAAGGAAATTCATAGACTAAAAGTCAAAGGATGGAAAACACTATGCTATGCAACAGGAACCCAGAAAAAAACAGGGGTAGCTATTTTGTTTGCAAACAATGTGAACTTCAAACCAAGAATGATCAAAAGAGGTAAAGAAGGTCACTACACACCTGTTAGGGGAAAAACTTGAAGAGGAAGAGATCGAAATCATAAATACATGTGCACCAAGTATGGGAGCACCCAACTATGTAAGACAAATCTTAATAGACATGAAAAACCAAATAAACAATAATACAGTTATAACAGGGGACCTTAACACCCCACTGTCACAAAGAGACAGATCAACCAAACAAAAAATCAGCAGAGAAATAACAGAACTGAATCAAACTTGTGAACAAATGGACCTAGTGAATGTGTACTAAGTATTCCACCTAACAACATCAGAATACACATTGTACTCAGTTGAACATGGGTCATTCTCTAAAATAGATCATATACTAGTCCACAGAACATGTTTAAGTAAATGCAAAGGAATTGAAAACATTCCATGTGTATTATCTGACCATAGCACAATAAAATTGGCAATTAGTGAAAAAACCTCACAAGAGCCCCATAACCACATGGAAATTAAATAACTCTCCTAAGCAACCAATGGGTCACAGAAGAAATTAAAGAAGAAATTATGCAACATCTACAATTGAACAAAAATGCAAATGCAAATTACCGGAACCTGTGGGACACAATGAAAGCAGTCCTCAGAGGGAAATTTATAGCACTAAACTCCCACATCAGGAAAATGGAAAGAATGCACATAAACGACCTAATGCTGTACCTCAAACTTGTAGAAAAAAAAGAGCAAGTCAAGCCCAAGGCCCAAAGAAGAGGGGAAATTATAAAGATCAGAGCAGAAATCAATGCAATTGAAACTAAGAAAACAATACAAAGAATTAATGAATTGAAGAATTGGTTTCTAAAAGAATAAATAAAATGGATAAACCCCAAGACAACTTTATCAAAAAGATGGAAGAAAAGACTCAAATCTATGCAATAAGAAATGAAAAGGGTGAAATCATTACAGACCCTGTGAAAATACACAAGATCATCAATACCTACTTTGAAAACCTTTACTCTCATAGGTTCGATAACACAGAAGAAATGGACAGATTCCTAGAAATGTATGAATTACCAAGGCTGAATCGAGAAGATGTAAAACTGCTGAATAACCCAATTTCAGCCAATGAAACTGAAAATGTAATTAGAACCTTACCAACAAAGAAAAGCCCAGGTCCTGATGGATTCACTGCTCAATTCTACAAGAAATTGAGGGAAAACTTAATGCCAACGCTCTTCAACCTCTTCAATGAAATCGAAAGAGAACCAAGTCTCCCTAACTCATTCATATGAGCAAGTATTACCTTAATAGCAAAACCAGAGAAAGAACCAAAAAAGAAAATTACAGGCCAATCTCCCTAATGAACACAGATGCAAAAATCCTCAATAAAATACTGGCAAATAGAATGCAACAAGTCATCAAGAAGATTATACACCATAATCAAGTGGGCTTCATCCCAGGAATGCAGGGATGGTTCAATGTACGCAAATCAATAAATGTAATACACCATATCAACAGAAGCCAAAGACAAGGATCACATGATCATCTCAATAGATGCAGAAAAAGCTTTTGACAAAACCCAACACTCATTCATGATTAAAAACCCTACAGAAAATCGGAATGGATGATCTCTACCTCAACCTGATAAAAGCCATATATCATAAACTAACAACCAACATCTTACTAAATGGACAAAAACAGAAAATTTTCAACCAAAATCAGGAACAAGACAAGGGTGTCCATTATCACCACTCCTATTCAATACAGTTCTGAAAACATTAATCAGAGCAATTAGACAAGAGAGAGAAATAAAAGAAATAAGGATAGGAAAGGAAGAAGTTAAATTATCATTATTTGCAGATGATATGATACTCTACATAGAAGACCCCCAAAACTCCATTGAAAGACTTTTAGATGTAATAACCAAATTCAGTTATGTTGTTGGATACAAGGTCAGCACTCAAATATCAGTAGTATTCTTGTACATAAGCAACAGACTCACTGAGAGAGAAATAAGGAAAACCACACCCTTCACTATCGCATCCAAAAATTATATTACTCTGAAAAAGAGGATTTCAGAAAATGGAAAGATATTCCCTAATCATGTATAGGAAAAACAAACATTGTGAAAATGTCCATTCTCTCAAAACTGTTATACAGATTTAATGCAATTCCAGTCAAAATACCAATTGCATACCTCACAGAGCTAGAGAAATCATTCCTAAAATTCATCTGGAACCAGAAGAGACCTCGAATAGTGAAGGCAATTCTGGGCAACAAAGGTAAGACAGGAGGCATCACAATTCCCGACTTGAAAATATACTACAAAGCTACTGTGATAAAATCAACATGGTACTGGAATAAAAACAGACCTGAAGATCAATGGAATAGATTAGAAGGCACAGCCACAACTACAAACACACTCAGCCATCTCATCTTTGACAAAGGGGCCAAACATGTACACTGGAAGAAAGATAGCCTCTTTAATGAGTGGTGCTGGAAAAACTGGCTTTTCATATGCCAAAAACTAAAACTAGATCCATGTCTATCACCATTCACTAAACTAAAGTAAAAATGGATCAAAGACCTGAATATTAAAACAGAAACACTAAATCTGCTGGAAGACAAAGTAGATAAAAATCTTGACGACATAGGAGTAGGAAGAGAGTTCATCAACAACTGGAATCTTGTCTTATTAAAAAGTTTTTCCATGTCAAAGGAAATCTCCAACAGAGTGAAAAGAAAACCCACGAATTGGGAAAATATCTTAGCCAACTGTCCCTCAGACAAAGGACTTCTATCTAGAACCTATAAAGAATCAGAAAATATCAGGTCCCCAAAATTCAAGAACCCAATCAAAAAATGGGCATCTGAGATGAGTACACTATGATTTTGACTTGTTGTTGTTAAGACTTGTTTTGTCAAGCTGGGCATGGTGTTGCTTGCTTTTAATCCCAGCACTTGGGAGGCTGAGGCAGGAGGATCATTGTGAGTTCAAGACCAGCCTGGACTATGATGTGAGCTCAAGGCCAGCCTGAACTGCATAGTGAGACCCTGTCTCAAAAAATAGGGCTGGGGATTTAGCTCAGTGGCATAAGTGCCTGCCTGGCAGGCATGAGGTTGTGAGTTCGATCCCTGGTACCAAAAAAAAAAAAAAAAAAAGAAAAGAAAAAAGACTTGTTTTGTAATACTATCTTGTCTATCCTGGAGAATGTTCCATGTGCTGATGAAAAAAATGTGTATTCTACATGTATTGTTTCAAATATTTTGTAAATGATTATTAGGTCGATTTGGTCTATAGTATAGTTTAACTGTAATATTTCTTCATTAACATTTTATCTGGCCTTTAATCCCAGCACTCGGGAGGCTGAGGTAGGAGGAGCATTGTGAGTTAGAGGCTGGCTTGGGCTACAACACAAGCACAAGGCCGGCCTAAGCTACACAGTGCGATCCTGCCTCAAAAAACCAGGGCCGGGAGTTTGGGTCAGTGACTTAAGTGCCTGTCTGACAGGCACGAGGTTAAGAGTTCAATCCCCAGTGCTGCAAAAAACAAACAAACAAACAAAAACATTTTATCTGGCTGATCTGCCTGCTCATGAAAATGGGGTGTTGTCACCATAAATTCAAAAATTGTAAATCAAACCATTGTAAATGGAGGCAATGTACTCAGTAATAGAAATGATCCACTGAGTGTGCAATACTGCCTTGTGGCATGGGCCCAGGATAAGGTAAACATGGGGTTTACTCCCATCTCAGCCATCATAAATTAATTGGTAAGTGAACGAACATTCAGGAAAATGTACATAAAGGTGATGGAATAATGCTGACCTTCAGTTTTTCTCTATCAGGGAGTGGTTTCTTCCACAACCATGTCAGGACATGTGCCTTTTGTACGTTAAGACTTCTGGCATTTTTCTTTCAATGCAATTCTCACACTTCTAAGTACTAATGAATTTGCATGCAAGTTGCATAGCAAACACTTTGCTTCCTAGCCTTGAACGCTTGTAAGAAGAGAAGTTATGGCTGTTTTTAAAAATTTGACACACAACATTTGTACAATGAGATGTCACAATATATGTACACATTGTGTAATTATCAAATCAAGGTAATTAGCATATATATCACCTCATACATATATTATTTCTTTAGAGTGAAACGTTCAAGTCCTCCCTTCTAGCTACTTGAAATATAGAAAACATTTTTTGCTAACTATAGCCACCGTATTATGCGATAGAACATCATTTATTCATCCACACTGTAACTGTGAACCTGTTAACCGACTTTCCCCATCTTCCTTGTCCCTACCTTCCCCAGCTTCGACTAGCCACTTTTCTACTCTACTTCTCTGAGATCTTTTTCAGTTCCACGTGTGGTTGAGATCATGTGGTATTTGCCATTTAGTGCCTGTTTTGTTTCACTTAGTATAAAGTTTTTTAGGCTCGAACAGGTTGTTGCAAATAATATTTCACTTTTTAAAAAGTTGAATACTATCCCATCATGTGTATTTATATATATAAAAATTTTGTTTATTCATCTGTTGACACGTAAGTTTCTTTCATATCTTCGCTATTGTGAACAATATTGCATTAAACATGATAGTGCACCTATCTCTTGAAACAAGAAAGAGAAACAAAGGGTGAGGAGGGAAGAAGTAAAGAGAGGAAGAAAGATGTTGAAGTTATTCTCCAAATATTATGTATTGAAGTTGATCTCTTTCTTTAGATCTAATAATGTTTGGTTTATATAATGGTTGCTCCCACATTGCGTTTGTATGTATTTATAGTTCCTCTTGTTGGATTGATCCCTTTACATATTGGAATTCTTTGTCTCTCTTTGGTTTTTTGCTTCAAGTCTGTTTTATATGATACAGGTATAGCTACTTCTGCTTGCTTTTTATTTTCATTTGAATGGAATACTTGTGAGCATCCTGCCTCAGCTTCCCTCAGTGCTGGAATTACAGTCATGTGCCACTGCATGGTATAATATATTCCATTTTATGGCTAGGTTAAAACAAGCTAGATAGTGGTTTGTTCATCCAGCAAATATTTGCTAACCCTCACTGTGTGCCAGGCATCTTCTTAGGATATTAGATGCAGTGGTGAACAAGATAGTGTAGTGTAACAGGGGAGACAGAGACTATTGTAGCCCACCTACTCATATATGAAGAGTATATGCTGGGAAGACAGATGGAGACCATTTCTTAGTTAATGGTTACTTTTTCTCCATCTATTTTTCCTCCTCTTTGCCTTTTGCTGTGATGGGGGTTAAACCCAGGACCTCTCTCATGCTAGGCAAGTGCTCTATCACTGAGCTATACCCCGACTCCATGATTTCTTTTGAACTATGGTTTCAGGCATGCCATTCTTCCTTGAACTTGTCTCTTTACTTCACTGACTCCTGCTCTAAGGCACAGTTTAGTAACACTTTCTCTCCCTCTCTCTCTCTCTCTCTCTCTCTCT
The DNA here is from genome assembly GCA_004363535.1 of Dasyprocta punctata. Lineage (NCBI taxonomy): Eukaryota > Metazoa > Chordata > Mammalia > Rodentia > Dasyproctidae > Dasyprocta > Dasyprocta punctata. The sequence continues at coordinate 53,356 of RJWM01008736.1, forward strand.
CTGGTACCAGGGATTGAACTCACAACCTTGCACATGCCAGGCAGGAGCTTGTGACACTGAGCTAAATTCCCGGTCCAGTAACACTTCCTCTTGAAATATTCCCAGGTTCCCTTTACCCACCATATGGGAGTGGGTTGTGTGCTTTCATTATGTTTTATACTTATAGTATCCTGATTTTCTTCCCACAGACTTTGTGATTATCTATTTGGTTTCTACACTAGTTGCTCCTGTGCAAGGAAGGTATTTTGTATTTCTACTGCAGACTTCAGGATAAAAAAAGGGGAAGTCTGTCCAGTTAAGGGAAACCTAAAAATAAAATACATTATATATGTATTTTTAAAAGCTCTGTGGCAGGCACTATTGCATATATTGGAATAGCTGTAAACAAGACAAAAATCCCTATCTTCAGGAGCTAACATCCTTTTGAGGGAAAGGAAAAAAATGAGTATATGAATTCAGACAGTGAGAAAATCTATAGCTTTAAAGAAATGGAAACAGGAAATGGGATACTTTCAAAGAAGTGAAAAGAAAGAACATTGACTAGATTTTCTCTTCAACCAGGGCTTTAGGACTGCTCTTTGCCAGATAGTAGTAACTTTGAGCCAGGCTAATTAAACATTTATAAGCACACAGTTAAACTCTTGTGGGTGGGGGACAGGAGCAAATGTTGGAGAAGACAGAGTGGGTGGTGAAATTATCACCCCAGCTGCTTCCCAGATTGGTGTAAAGGAAAGTGTGGGTGCAACTTGTAAATGAGTATGGAGTTTGGAACCTTTTACAGACAGTGTAAAAGATGCCCTGGTGCATCTGAGTCATCTGTTTGATCCCCTTTCCTGCTATAGTACACAGAACACCTTATAAAACTATATGATCAGCTCCTCTTTATGTCTCTAGAGAAACCAGTGAAAGTCTTTTTGGAAGGTGTCTGAAGGAGGTACAGTTTTGACATCCCTGTTAACAATACTTCTTATCACCCTGGGATCCAAGACAGGGACAGAGGGAAATGAGTTGGTTTGCTTCTGTTCTTTATGTATAGTCTCACTTATGGCAAACTGCAATGTTTTGCTCATAAAAATATCTTACTCATCTGATGCCTTCATAAATGATTCAGTTAACATTTTGCAAGGTGACATGCTTCTCACACTCAAATCAGTGACCCACCTGTGACTGTTTTTCTTCTAATCTAGAGGAACTTCGCACTTAAATTCTACTTTATTTCTGTTGGTTCTAGTTTCACTACCTTGCAGGACTGCAAAAGACCATTGAAATTCAATAACACAAAAAGAGGTTGAACCATTCAGAATCATTGATATTGATGTTGATGTTTAACTTCTGGGCTTCAAGTTTTCTCCTAAATTAGAGATAATATTATCTCTTGTAATTGTTTTGTTTTTTGCAGACAGGGTCTCACTATGTAGTTTTTTGTTTTGTTTTGTTTTGTTTTGCGGTACCGGGGATTGAACTCACAACTTCGCGCCTGCCAGGGCAGGCGCTTAAGCCACTGAGCCAAACTCCCAGCCCTATTGCTATGTAGTTTAGGCTGGCCTTGAATTCACTATGTAGACCAGGCTGGCCTTGAACTCATGGTACACTTTCTGCCTCTGCCTCCTCAGTGATGGAATTAAAGGCATGCACCACCATGCCTGAATAATTATAATTTTAAGAGTTAAGACACCTACATATGGAAAGTCTACCTAACTCTCTTCATGGCAGTGATCCCAGAGACTCACACTGTTCCACAAAAAGATTGAGCATAATTATTTCTACATATGGAATAAAGTGAAATGGAATTAGTTTTTCCAGTGACTCAAACATAATAAGGAAGAGGTTCCTCAAGAAACTTAACATAGGGCCAGGGCTTTAGCTCAGTGGCTTAAGCACCTGCCTGGCAAGCATGAGGTTGTGAGTTCGATCCCTGGTATAAAACAAAAACAAAAACAAAAAAAACAACCAGCATATCATCACCATATCACCAAAGAATTCCACTCCCTGGTGTATACCCAAAAGAAATGAAAACAGACATTTATACATCATTGTTGACAGCAACATTATCCATAATAGTAAAAAGGTGAAATAAACCCACATACATATCAGTAGATAGTTGGATAAAAGTATATTGTATGTACATATATATTAGACTGTTATTTAGTCATAAAAAAGAGTGAAGTTCTGATATATGCTGTAACATGGATGAACCTTGGAACATGCTAAATGAAATAAGTGAGACAAAAGAAAAATACTGTGTTTCCACTTATGTGAAATATTTAGGATAGACAAATTCACCAGAGACAGAAATTAGATTCCAGGTTAGTAGGGCCTAAGTGGAGGACGACATGGGGAGTTATTGCTTAACATCCAGAGAGAAAAATATCTTCCAAAGCCAAGTTTCTCAGAGGGCAGGGCTTGCTTTTTTCACTGGGGTCCAGAAATGGATCATAGTTGGAGCTCAGGTATAGCCTCAATTTGGCAAACTAGACACCAAAACTAATTTATTGTGAACAGGTTATAAAAGAGTTCCCAGGAAGATCTAGTGATCACTAAAAGTTGGGTTGAATCAGATCACCCTTCAGTGACAAAAGTGTTCCGGTTCAGGTGGGGTACCCATCATCTCCACTCCAAGAACCATATGCCAGTGGCACTAACACAGTTGGATTCCTTGCCAATGCTTTTCAGTGTATCACCCACATCTTTTTATAAAAATTTTTAAATTTTATTTTAAAGGGAATAAAACAAAACAATAAAATAGAACAAAGCAAAACAATGGGAACCATATTGGATTTCAAAAACGAGACAGTAGGAAAACCCCAGTAGTTACTACACTGCATATTGTTATCCTCTAAGTAGATGCTCAGACTACTGGCTTTAGGCCTGAAAGTCAACCAAGAAATACAATCATTAAGTTGTTTCTTTACTTCAGTTGCTATCATCTCAGCCTGTGTTCCTCCGAATTAACTGGTAACTTGGGTGAGCGAGGAGAGGCTGGCTCTTTTTCTATTTTGGCCTGTGAGCCAGGTGGTACACGAGAGGGTGTGGCTTGGCTTGGTTTCTTGGTTCTCACTCAACCTTGTGACTGCCACTGGTGCATGGGAGGGTGCAGTGCCCCCATCTTTCAACAAAGATTTTAAAAAATTATGTTTCAGCTTTGGTCGTAAACTTAGTTCCCGGGGACACACTTGGCCTATTTGATGGATTGCTTGCAAATTTCAGACAGAAGCCTCCTCCTAAAATGTCTGTAATAACTAACATCATCCTCATGTCACGATTCTCCCAAGACTCAGTTTTTGCTCTTGGAACCCTTCTGTCAAGTGTGAGGAGTAATTCAGTTTACCTCCTTTTTCTGATCATATTCTATATGTATTTATATTTCATCCCCATTAGCAACATAAACTCTTGGTGTGGGGAGCTTGTTATCCATTTGTTAATCAGATTGTGGCCTTGCTGTAGATCTAGCAAGTTACAATCTGTATTTTAATATCTTTAGATGATTTTCATGCACATTAAAAAAATATATATAGGGGTTTTTTTTTGTTGTTTTTTGAGATGGGATCTTGCTGTGCAGTTCAGGCTAATCTTGAACTCACTTTGTAGCTGAGGCTGGCCTCAAATCCCTGAGTCCTGGGATTGTACCTGGTCACATTTGAAATATTTTTAACAAACTGGGTGTGGTGGCACAAGCCTATAATCCCAGTGCTCTGGAGGCGGAGGCAGGAGGATTTCCGCAAGTTTTAGGCCAGCCTGGGCTACATAGTGAGCTGAAGGCCAGCCTGAACTGCATAGTGAGACTCTCTCTCTCTCTCTCTCTCTCTCTCTCTCTCTCTTTATATATATATATATATTAACATTACATATTGTATACTTGTAACAAAACATCATATGGTGCTGGGTATAGTGGCACACACATATAATTCCAGCACTCAGGAGGCTGAGACAGGAGGATCACTGTGAGTTTGAGGCCAGCCTCAGCTACATAGTGAGTTTAAGGTCAGCCTGACAACATAGTGAAACCCTGTATATACAAAAAAATCATATGGTATCCCATAAATACTATGTTAGGTTTTCATCACTATAATAAATAACTGAGATAATCAACTTATTTAATAAAAAAAGTAACAGTGGATTAAGTTCAGTGGTACAGTGCTCACTTAGCATGTTCAAGGTGTTGTGTTCAATCCCCAGTAGCACACACACACACACACACACACTAAATATATGTCTAGTCCATGATTAAGGAAGACTCATTGCTTTCAGGCCTCTGATGGAATTCTGAATGGCAATGGCAGGCAGCATGTGATAGAGTAACGCTGCTCACTTCTTGTCCAGAGAGGAAGAGAGAAAGAGGAAGGACTACTAGGCATGGTGGAGCATGCCTGTAACCCTAGCTCAGAATGCTGAGGCAGGAGGATCATCGAGTTCGAAGGCAGCCTGGGCTGCATAGTGAGTTAAAGGCCAGCCTGCACTACATAGCAAGACCCTGTCTCAAAAACAACCCAAAACAAAACAAAACAAAACAAAAACAAAAACAAAAACAAAAAAAAAGGAAGGTCCCAGAGTGCCACAATCTCCCTAAAGGATGACCCCATGACCAAAGAATGTTTCACTAGGCCCCATCTCTTAAAGTTTCTACCACCTCCCAAAAGCACCACCTTGAGAACCAAGACTTTGACATATGGATCTTTGGGGGCCATTCAAGATCTAAGCTATAGCAATATGTACATGTTTTATGTATTAACTAAAAATAAATATATAAATATATCCAAATAAACTAATATGTTTAGGGTACTAGAGAGATTGAGTCTAGGGCCTTTGCACTGAACTACATATTTTTTTTGAGACAGTGTCTCATTATGCAGTCCTGGCTGACCTCAAACTCACGATAATCCTTCTGCCTCAGCCTCCCAAGTGCTGGGATTATAGCCATGTGCCACCATCCCTGACTGAGCTGCATTCTTAGTTCCCTCTATTTTTTTAAGAGTAGTAAAGTCTACTGGGGAGTAGGAATGGGGGATAGGAATAGCTCAAGACCCAGGAGGGGTCCAGAATGGTAACATACTTAGCCCTTTTTTATTTTGACACAAGGTCTCACTAAGTCACTAAGTTACTCAGTCTGGGCTGAAATATGCAATCCTCCTGCCTCAGCCTACCAGAATACTGGAATTACAGACATGCACCACCATGTCATACCCAAACTAAAAATTTTAACAGTTTACATTTAAGATGTAATATATATATCATGGAATTAACCCATTTAAAGTGTGCAATTAAATGTTTTAAAATATATTGGTAAAGGAGTGTAATCATCACCAAATATAATTTTAAATATTTTCATCACCTTCAACCCCTCCCATCCATTAGCTGTCATTCTCTGTTTCTCCATCTTAAACTTCCCAACCCCAAACAACTGATGATCTGTTTTCTGTCTCTCCAGACTTGTCTGTTCTGGGTATTTCATGGAAATAGAATCATACGGTGTGTGGTCTTTTGTGACTGGCTTCTTTCACATAATATATTTTCAAGATTTATGTAAACTGGGCTTGGTGGTGCACTCCTGTAATCCCAGCACTCGGGAGGCTGAGGAAGGAGGATCATTGCAAGTTCAAGACCAACCTGGGATACAAAGTGAGCCCAATGCCAGCCTAAACTGCATAGTGAAACATTGTCTCAAAAAGACAAAAAAAAAAAAAAAAAGAAGAAGATTTATGTTGTAGCATGTATTAGTACTTCCCTCCTTTTTTATGGCTAGATAATATCTCATTGTATGGATATATTACATTTTCTTTATCCATTCATTCATTGGTGGATGTTTGAGTTCACAAAGCTGTTATGAACAGTGCTGCTATGAATGTGTATTCACATGTATGTGTTTGTAGGTTTTGGAACACTTATTTTTAATTTTCTTGGGTACACATCTATGAGTAGAATTACATATAGTGAATCTGTTTAAATTTTTGAGGAACTACCAACCTGTTTTCCAAAGGGGTGTACCATTTTACATTTTACCAGCAATATATAATGGTTCCAATTTCTCCTTGTTCTAAAGTTTCTACTTGTTTTTAAACTCTTTTTTATTGCAGCCGTCTTAGAGCATGGGAAGTGGCATCTTACTGTGGTTTTGACTTGTAGTTCCTTTTTTATGCAGTTCAGGCTGTCCTTGAACTCACTATGTAGCACAGAGTGGCCTCAAACTTGTAGTGATTCTCTTGCTTCAGCCTAGTGAGTGCTGGGCTCACAGGTATGCACCACCATGCCAACTTTGAATCGCAGTTCCTTATTACCCAATGATGGTTGAGAATGTTTATGTGATTACTGGCAATTTACACATATTCTTTGGAGAAATAGCTATATAAACTTTTTGTCTATTTTCTTAAATTTTTACAATTTATTTTAACATACATGAAAATATAAAAATTACATGTATTTAGGGTATATGTAATGTGTTTTGATATACATATAATTATATAATGCTTAAATCAAGTTAAACATACCTATTTCCTCAGACATCTATCATTTTTTTATGGTACAACATTCAAAATTCTTGCTTCTAGCTTTTTCAAATGTACAATATATTTTTACCCATAGTCAATTGTATTAGTCAACTTTCTCGTCATTGATATAAAATAAAAAAAACTCATAACTCAAAGGAGGAGAGTTTTAATTTAATTCATGGAGTCAGAGAGTTCAGTCCATGGTCAGCTGACTCCAGGGCAGAAATAGCATGATGGTCATGGGAGAGCAAAACCACTTGGTTTATGGTGGCTGGGTAGCAGAGCAGTGAAAGCAAAAAAAGGGACCATGGAACAGATCCATTAACCAAAGTCAAGCCTCCATGACCAACCCAGACATGCTTGTAAGTGTGCTTTACTAATCCCCTGGGTGGCTCTCAAGTTAATCAAGATGACGATACAATTTAACTATCACAACACACATTAGAACTTCTTACTCCTAACTATAACTTAGTACCTGCTAAGGTAAATCAGGTTATTTATCTTTTTATTGAGTTATAAGAGTTCCTTATATATTCTGGATACTAGACCTTTAACAGGTCCATATGATTTATAAATCTTTTCTTTCATTTTGTGGATTATCTTTTTATTTCTTGATAGTGTCCTTTAATGCATGAAGTGTTCAAATTTTGAAAAATTGTGATTTATTGTTTACTTGTGATTTTGATGTGTAACTAAAAAATCATTGCCTAAACCAAAGACACAAAGTGTTGCTCTTTGTTGCCTTCTTAAATGTTTATAGTTCTAGCTCTTACGTTTAGGTCTTCAATGTATTTTGAGCTAACTTTGTGTCTGGTGTGAGGTAGGGATCCAATTTCATTCTTTTGCATGTGGATATCTGGTTATCCTAATACCTTTTGTTGAAGAAATTATTCTTTCTGCATTTAATTGTCCTGGAACTATTGCCCCAAATCAGTTGATCATATTGGATCTAGCAATGGTTTCTTGGATATGACGCCAGCAGGCAATGAAATAAAGGTAGACTAAGTGGACTTCATGAAAAAATTGTTTTAATTTACGTATCAAAAACCACTGTCCTATAGGATGAGAGACATATTTGTAAATCATATATACAATAAGGGATTAGATATCCAGAACATATGTGCAAGTAACTCCTAAAACTCAACAACAACAAAAGGAACAACCCAATTCAAAAATTAGCAAAGATCTTGAATAGATTTTCCTTCAAAAAAGACCTACAATGTCCAAAAAGCACATGAAAAGATGATGAATCACTGATCATTATGGGAAAACAAGTCAAAATGAAAATGAGATACTCATCAATTATAATGGCTACTATTGAAAAAACAGAAAATAACAAGATCTGGTGAGAAAATGGAGAAACTGAAATACTTTTGTGCTGTTGGTAGGGATATGAGGTATGGCTTGCTGGGTATAGTGGCGTATACCTGTAATCCCAGCACTTGAGAGACTGAGGCAGGAGTTCAAGGTCAGCCTGAGCTACACAGTGAGTTCAAGGCCAGCCTGAGTTATGTAATGAGACCTTGTCTTAAAACACCAAAAAACAAAACAAAACAAAACAAACAAACAAAAAAAAACAGTAGGTAACTATATAAAGCTGCTGTGGGACCAGGAGGTTCTTCAAAAAATTAAAAATAGAACTATCAGATGATCCAGCAATTGCCCTTCTGAGTAGATAACCAAAGGAATTGAAAGTGGAGTCAAAAAAGATATTTCTACACCTGTGTCAATAGCATTATTCACAATAGCTAAAACATGAATGCAGCCCAAATGTCTATCCATGGATGAATGGATAAGCAACATATGGCATATGCATACAACTAAATATTTCTCATGCCCCCAAAGGAAGGAAATTCTGCAATCTGCTATAGCATGGATGAAACTTGAAGACATGGTGAGTGGAATAGGCCTGTCATGAAAAGACAAATATTGTATGTTTCCATTTACATGCTATAGTTATAATATCCAAATACCAGAGACAGAAAGGATGGCAGTTTCCATTGGATGTAAAGAGAGGGGAATGGGACATTATTGTTTAATACATTCCCTCTGGGCACTGTCCCATCAAGCAACTTGTACGACTGGTGGAACAAATGGATCTAGTCACTTTAATTGGTCTTTTTAATAATAAAATTTTTAAAAAGCTGCTAGATGAGGCAGTTGGCCATGTACCACTGATGGTTCAAGCTGCCTGGCAGTGAGATATATGAGTCACAGTACCATTATGCACATGTTTGTAATGGATTGAATGGATTGAATTCACAACCTCGCATCTGCCAGACAGGCACTTAAGCCACTGAGCTAAACCCCCACCTGTAGTTTTTTGAGACAGGGTCGCACTATGTAACTCAGGCCGGCCTTGTGCTCACGTTGTAGCCCAAGTTGGCCTCGAACTCACAATGCTCCTCCTACCTCAGCCTCCCAAGTGCTGGAATTAAAGGCATGTGCCACCACGCCCAGTTAATCATGCACATATTAATGAGTATAAACATTGTTTTACATGGGGGTAAACACAGTGGCAAAGTATTTGGCTAACATGTGAGGTCTTGTGTTTGATCCCCAGTACTGTAAGGAAAAAAGTCGTGGAGAAGAATTGTGGCAATTGTACAACATTATGAGTTTCTAATCATGAGTTTCATGATGGCGTTTCAGTTATAGACCATACATATGATAATGGATCCATGGGATTGTAACAGAGCTAAAAAATTCCTGTTCCCTATTAATGTCACAGCCATCAAAACTTTATAGTGCAAGCCGGGTGTGTTGGTGTATGCCTTTAATTCCAACTCTCGGGAGACTGAGGTAGGAGGAGCGTTGTGAGTTCGAGACCAGCTTGGGCTACAACATGAGCGCAAGGCCAGCCTGAGCTACATAGTGCGGCCCTGCCTTAAAAAGCTAGGGCTGGGAGTTTGGCTTATTGGCTTAACTGCCTGTCTGGCAGGTGTGAGATTGTGAGTTTGATCCCTGGTGCCACAAAAAAAAAAAAAAAAAAAAAAAAGATTATAGTGCAGTATGTCACCTACTGAGTTGGCAGCTGTATGAAAGTACAGTAACTACAGTTACGTACAGTTCATAATGCTTGATAATGGTAAATAGCTATATTATTAGTATGTGTATCTATTATGCTATACTTTCGTCATCATTTTAGAGTGTACTCTTTCTACATCTAAAAAATATTTATTGTAATATCAGACACAGAAGCATAGAAAACTCTTCTAGACCTCATTGTGGTCCAGAAAACTACATTTGTAATCTCATGGAAACATTATTAGAATTCTAATAAGTTAATTCCAATCTACCACTTCCAGTGCAAAGCATGGCGAAAATAAAGACACTAAGCCATATTTGTAGTTGTGGAGAGCCCAGGGGATCCTGAGACCAGTTAATATGATGGTTAACTGGAACAAAGTCCTCAACCCAGGGCCAAACTCAGGTTTTATTAATTCATGAAGAGGGAGGGCTCAAGGATGAGTGCCTGTGAGAGTGGTGGGAAGTACTGAAGTGCCATGATCTGGGCTAGGTAGAAGGCCTGAAATCACCTCTGCAATATACAGAGAAGGATCTGCAGAAAGAGAAATCTGCATGACACAGTTTGAGGCAGTATCTAAAGTTTTGGGGTCAGTGCTTCAGTTCTGATCTGTAATTTTTAGTGGCTTGAAAAGGCATAGCCTCATCTTTTTTCTTGTCTAAAATGTTTATTTTAAATTATTTTTTCTTATTTTAAATAGAAAAAACACAAAAAGCAAAAAGCAAACAAACAAAAAACAACAACAAAAACAAAATGGCAACAACAACAGCAATGAAAACAACAAACAAAATGGCAATAAAGGATTTCAAAACAAGATGATAGAGCCGGGCGTGGTGGCCCACGCCTTTAATCTCAGCACTGGAGAGGCTGAGGTAGGAGGAGCGTTGTGAGTTCGAGGCCTGCTTGGGCTACAACGCGAGCGCAAGGCTGGCCTGAGCTACATAGTGCAAACCTGCCTCAAAAAACTAGGGCTGGGAGTTTGGCTCAGTGGCTTAAGCGCCTGTCTGGCAGGCGTGAGGCTGTGAGTTCGATTCCCAGTGCCACACACAAAAAAAAAATGATACAGGAATTTAACAATGGTCGTTATATTGCATACTTTTAAGAATTTATTTAATTTTATTTCAAACAGAATAAAACCAAACAAAATGAAACAGAATAAAGCTAATCAAAATAAAACAATGAGTCCAGTACAGGACTTTAAAACAAAATAATAGAAAATCAACAATGGCTACCATAATGCCTCATGTTATCTTCAGAATAACTGCCCATACCATGAGATGTAATAAAATCAAACAAAACAGAACAGAATAAAACCAATCAAAACAAAACAATGAAAGCGCTACAGGATTTCAAAACAAGATAATAGGAAATCAACAATGACTAATAATGTATCTTGAGGTTTTCAAAATAACTGCCCATACCATCAGACATAATAGATTCTAACAAAACAAAACAGAATGAAACCAAAACAAACAAAACAATGAAAAAGATACAGGACTTCAAAACAAGGTAATAGGAAATTAACAATGGCTGCCACCTTCCCTTTTCAGATGTTTTCTCCCCTTTCACCTTCAAAATATCTACTGTGTGTTTTGGATCCAACTAACTACTTCAGTTTTTTATACTAGGGAGACAACATGATGTTCACCCACATGAGTCCAGACCATTTCACTCATCAGTATGATTTCAAATTCTATCTATTTACCTATAAGAACCTCGTGCTTATCCTTCTTTATAGCTGAGTAGCTTTCCATTGTATAAAAATACCATATCTTTTCTATCCATTCCACGGTTGATAGGCAAGTTACCCCTGCTCTTTTCTGGTTCCCCATCACGTGGAGCATTGTCTTCTCTCCTCTGATCTTCAGTCCATGAATTTTCTTTTGAGTCAAATGTGTTTCTTGTATACAGCGTATTGATAAATTCTGTCTCCTGATCCACTAAGCCATGTTTCTTTTTATTGGTGAGTTGAGGCCATCTACATTAATGGTTATAATCAACATGCACTGACTCTTCTCTACCATGCTATCTTGCCATTGGTACCCCACTTTTCCCCTCCATTCAATTGCCTGCCCTGCTCAGCAATCGCCCTCTGCTACTGTTCCTGGAACCATGGTCATCTTTATCTCTCTCTCTAGAATACCCTTTAGCAGTCTTTGTAGAATTGGTTTGGTGGTCATGAATTTCTTCGGTTGTTCTTTATCATGAAAGTATCTTATTTATCCATTAATTTTGAAAGATAGTTTTACAGGGTACATCAATCTGAGTTGGAAGTTATTTTCTTTTAGGACTTGAAACACTTCACTCCAAACTCTTCTTGACTTGATGGTTTGTGTTGAGAAGTCTGCCATAATTCTGATGGGTTTTCCTTTATAGGTGATCTGTTCATTTCCTCTAACAATCTTTAATAATGTGTTCTTGTGCTGAATTTTTGGGATCTTGATTATTATATGTCTGGGTATAGATTTATTTTGGTTATGGCTAGATGGAGTTCTATATGCTTCACTTATGTCAGATCCTTTCCCCATGCTTGGGAAGTTTTCTGCTATGTCATTTGTGTTGACCCCTGCTTTTTCACTGACACCTATCATTATTAAATTATTTTTCTTTGCATCATCCTGCAGCTACTGAAGTGTTATTTCCTGGTTCCTCATTATTTTTAAGAGATCTTTCCTTTCCCAGTCGCAAGCTGCAATCCTGTCTTCAAGGTCTAAAAGTCTATCTTCAGTTTCTTTCAAGCAGTTTTTCCAGCTTTTAACGGAGTTTTTAATTTCCTGGATATCTCTTTGAACCTGTTTCATGCATTGTAGTTCTTCCCTGTATTGTTAATTCAAGGTTTCCATTATTTTCCAATGCTCCTCTTTTTTTTAATCTATGTCTTCTTTAGTTATGCTCAGCATTTCTTTCACTATATTTGTCATTTGTTCTTTTACCTGAGATATTATTTCTAATCTGATTACTTTTACAGCCCCATGAAGTTGTTTCCTTACTTTTGTTGCTATCCTTTCAGAAATTTCAGGTGTGAGACTTCCAATTTCTTCTATTTCTGTGTCTCCTAGACTTGTTCTGTGAGGGCTGGAGGTCTGAGATTGCCTTCTGCTTCTTTGTCTTGACATTTTCCTGGGTTCTTGTGTATGAGCTGGTTGTGGGGCCCCAGGCACTTCCCTTTTTGGCTGACAATCTGTAGTATAGAAGAATGGGTCAGGCACCCGGTTTTCTCCTATCCTAGGTTCCCAGGAAGTCATTAGGATGCAGGGCTGGCTTCTGCAGACACACACAGCTACACTGAGGTTCCCCCAATGACAGCAGGTACACGGGAGCTTGGCTAGCTGGTTCTCCCCACCGGTGGTGGCTACCAATCCCTGATGGCAGCTGATAGGCCTGCAGGGGCATCTATGTTTAGTTTCTTCTTCTGATGTTTACAGTTCTGTACTAATGTCCATGTTGCATCCCAGAGAAGTGCTGGTTATAGACCTGATCTTGGCCTCTGGATGTGGGGCCTGAGACTGATCTTCTGTCCATGGAGTTATCCAGAGCCCAACTACTGAATCCTCGCTGCCACTTCAGGTGTTTCCACATTAATGCCCTTATTGATTATTTCACCCTCCAGAAGTCTGCACACCAGGCTGTTGTCCTGGTCTTGGGATCCCTGTCAATCTTACATTCTTACAACTTCCCCATCCTCCAGGATGCAATGGATGAGGCCCAAATCACAAACTCACTGACTTGGAGCTGGCTTGCCCTCCAGGATGGAATGGCGTGCCATGGAGCAGACTCACTCTCCTCCAGCTGGCCACCCTCTGGGATGTAATATATATTGCATATGGCTAACCTCAGAGTAATTGCTCAGGCTGCCAGATACAGAAATGTAAGACTGATCAAACAATAAAATTTCCCTTCAAGCAGTTTCTTTTCCTTTTACTATATCTGTTATAACTTTTGGATCTTATATACTCTTTCAGTTTTTTACACTAGTAAGAAAATATGGTGTTTACACATGCAAGTCTGATTTATTTCACTTATGAGTATGGTTTCAAGTTGCATCCATTTACCTATAAAAGACTCGTTTATCATTCTTTATGACTGAGTAGTATTTCATTATATAAAAATACCACATCTTTTTTATTCACTCCTCAATTGATGGGCATTTGGGTTGTTTCCAAGATTTAGCTATTACAAATTGTGCTGCTATAAACATGGGTGTACATATATCACTGTGGTATGATGTTTTCCATTCTTCTGGAAACGTACCCAGAAGGAGAATAGCTGGGTCAAATGCAGTCTCTAATCCCAGTGCTTTTTTAGGAATCTCTGTACTGATTTCCACAGTGGTTGCACCAGTCTACACTCCCACCAACAATGGAGAAGCATTCCCTTTTCCTCACAGCCCCACCAGCATTTGTTATTGGTTAATTTCTTGATGTTAATAATCCTTTCTGGAGTGAGATGATATTTCAGTGTAGTTTTAATTTGCTTTTCTTGAATGACCAATGATGCTGAACATTTTTTCATATATTTATTTGCCATTTGTATTTCTTCAACTTGAGGCTGGATTTCAGCCAACAGTGTGCCCAGCTCACACAGTATTTGGGAGCTGTAGGCAGAGCCTCACTGATCTGTTGCCCAGTTTCAAAGACTGCACATCAGTGCCTCGGTTAGACCAATTTGCATTTCTTAAAGTCAATTGAAGGGATAAGAAAAAGTCCTAGCCAGCTCTGTACATATCAGTACATGGAAATAGGGCCAGGTTTAGCCAAAATGGAGACAACTGCTCTTCCTTCAAAGAGACATCCAGGTAGTCCTCCACACAGAAGTGTATCCCTATCAGCACCATGGTGATCCAGCCAGAGCAAGAACTTTGTGACGCTGAAAGGAAAGATTTTCTGTGTCTATGATATTGGGTTTTCCTGCTAGCTCTGGGTAGTTTAAATGGTTCAAATACTATTATCTGGTATATAATGTGAAAGTGATTGGCAAGGGGGCTAAAAAAGAAGTAGACTTCCATAGATCAGGAGGGAACTTGCAAGAAAGCTAGAAACTACAGAGCACAATGCAGAGGGTGACATAGTTGTTGGCATTAATTTTTTTTTTTTACTGAATACATATCTGGTGTGTCTTCGTGTCATTAACAATACTGCAGTTCTTTTTTGGAGAACTGGATGCTGGGCCGAATGACACTGCATTCTCCCCTCCCAAATTAAAGGAAGTGGTTGGATCTTGAGATCTATAGTTAGCCATACCCAGGGGGAATTACTCATAAGCAGACTCTAATTAAACAGATCTATCTCCACACTAGCAGCAAAGTCTTTCTACTGTAATTCACCTGTAAATCTCAGTACACACACACACACACCCACACACCCCAATAGAAGCATGAGAAGGCAAGGTAACAAAATGCCTCCCAAAGCTCCTAACCCCCTGTAAAGCTGATCCTTGAGGCATTGATGGGAAGGAAATCCAGAGCCAAATAGCTGCATTATACAAAATGATTTCATTATAGTTTGGTGGATGTGGTAGCACAGGCCTGTAATCCCAGCATGTAGGAGCCTGAGGTAGGAGGATCACTATGAGTTTGAGGCCACCGTGGACTACATAGTGAGACCCTGTCTCAAAAACAAAAACAAAATACCCAAAAGAGTAGTGCTATGGTTGCAACATGCTCAGAGCGGTCCTGAGAAGGAGGTCCTGAGAAGGAAGTCCCACAGAGAATGGCTTTGTACCATCAGTGCTTGAGACCCAAGAGCATTGGAATGCTGTCTATGAGAGAGAACCACAAAATTTCCAAGAACGTGGAGATACAGGAGAAATCTAGTTTGAGGAAAAGAGTATGACTCAACTAATAAGGTGGGTTCAGAAACACAAGATTCCATTGGATGCTTCAGTGCTTGATATTGGAACTGGAAAAGGTGTTTTCCTGGTTGAGCCTGTTGGTACTCTTAGTGTATGGAGCGGCTAAAGCTGGAGATTCATCACATGTGTGGGGCTAAAGCAAGGACAACCCTAAAAACACAGAGAACCCAAAACAAGCCATGTAAACAAGCTGTTCCAGCTCCAAGAAGGCAAGGAGCCCAGACCAGCCAGGCAAACAGTTTCTAGACAGCAGGATTGAAATTGATATCATCCTCCTGAATGTATAAATGAACGTGCTACAGTGGTTAAACAGTCCCTTTTCTCCCATTAAGAGATAACACTCCACCTGACCTCAGCTTTCATCTCTTTTCTTTATTTTCCCATCCTTTCACTGTCCTTCCCCCGCCAGGAACATCTAGAGCTGCACCCGGTTGCAGCACTTTAGAATTTATGTGTTTGAGCCAAATTTTAAATGAGATTTCTAAAAAGTCTTTCAATTGATGTTAAACATCTAAATATAAAGTAGTAGTAAAGTAGTTTTGAGAAGGCACATGGTAAGAGAGGAAGATTATATGGATTGTGAGAAAGCACAAAACAACTGGTGCCAGTCATAATAGTGAGAAACAGTTTCAAAATCTGTAATTCCAAATGTTGCTATTCCAGAAGATCAAAATCTCTAAAATCTAACCCCTCCCAAATCACAATCCTAGAAGATTACAATCTCAAATATTGAAATCCTTGAGGCCAAAATTTTGAAAACCACAATTTCCATTGAAAAAAGGCTTATATAAGAGTGTAAGAAAGCAAAATATTGGGGGAAAGATTAGTGTATTTTCAGTAGCATGCATGAAAGTTTCATCCTGTTAAGTTATACTAAGAAACCTGGTTAAGCATGTCTTGGGCAAGTCTGTGAAGTTGTTTCCAGAGGAGACTAATGTCTTTAGTCAGGTGGAGTATGTAGCGAATGTCCTCCTCAGTGTGCATCAGTTTAATCCAGTAGGCCTGGGCCCTCAAGAGAACAATTACAGAAAGTGAATTAGTCTCAGAGGTACAACGGAGTTTTCTTCTACTGTTTTGGACATTAATTCTTGGGCTTCGGACTCTAGGACCTAACACCAATGGCTCTTGGTCCTCAGACTTTTGGTTTAAGTTGGGGACCATGACTGAGAGTTGCACCATTGGCTTCCCTGCTTCTTTGGGCCTGTACTAATCCATGCTACTAGCATCCCGGGCTTTCAGATAGTCTGTTGTTGGGACTTCTCAGCCACCGTAACTATGTGAGCTAATTCCTGCAGTAAATTCTCTCTCACATATCTACATATATATCTTATTGATTTTGTTTCTTTGGAGAACCCGAAGACAGATTTGCTCCTGGGGAAACTAAATATTGTTACTTCTTACTGTATTCCTTTCAACACAATGGGAGGAATCTGTGAGTTTGTTCTCTGGAAAAAAGCCTATGATAACTTTGATGTTCCTAAGTTATTTAATGGTGAAAGATAAAATTTTAAAAGCTAATTCTTGGTTCTGTGAAAACAATATTGTTTAGTTGTAATAACCAGATTTTCTTTTTGTAATCACAGGGACTGAACCCAGAGCCTCACTCATGCTAGGTAAGAACTCTTTCACTGAGCTACATCTCCAGTCTTAACCAGACTTTCTGATGGATAACACATACTTAGAAAATTTGTGACCCAAAATCACTCTCCAAATAAAAGTGCAGTATCTCTAAGATCAAAGAAGTGAAAATTACAAGCAATGTCTCCAATTAAATTATTCAGTTTTATACTATTTCTACCCCTTCATCCATAGCACCATACTTACTTTTTAAAAAGTACGTTGTGTGAGAGAACAGAAGAATTCGTCAAGTTTGTTACTTTCTGAACCAAAAGCACTTGAAGTATACAGGTGTTATAAAACATATTAAATGGCAGTAGGAATTTGACTGTTATAGACTTCTTATATTTACCACTAAGTCTAACATTTTATAACTAGTGGATGCCTCACTTTGGTTAATGGATGGCACTTTCAAAACTGTCTCCAGTTTTTGGTTTTTAAATCAAATACACATAATTCATGCCCTTGTTGGGTTTGAAAATTCTAGAGCTTATCTGCTTCTTTACCTATTAATGACTAGAAAAACAAACACTTTTTATTTTATTTTATTTTTTTTATTTAAGAGAAAATAGATACAGAAGCTAGAAATAAAAGTCAAAAAAGATGGACAAACAACAACAACAGATCTTATATGATAACAGTGTAGGTTTACACACTGAGGTGGTTGAAGTTTGGCAGTAGTTACAATATTGCATATCATTACTTTCCTAGGGGTTGGGGATATTGACAGATATAGACATGTAAGATTCATCGATTCAGGTATATTAATTTTTCTTTTTCAATAGCTATTGTATTTAGCAATACGGTTTTTTTAACTGTCTTATTTATGAATATTTATAAATTTATGTCTTTTCCTTTTCTCTTCCTTCCTTCTTTTTCCCTTAGAGTACCTCTTGTTATCATTGAAATAACTACCCATAACATCAGATCTAATATAACCAAGCGAAATAGTTCAGAGTGAAACCAATAAAGCATAAAAGTATGATCATACATAAAAGAAACAGAAAACTAAAGAGATCAGCAAACAACAACAACATATCCAATACTGTAAAATTGTAGGTTTAGTACTGTAGATGG